>CATIWC010002325.1:0-44542 GCA_948472305.1 Vicia faba | reverse complement strand
GCATTCTCACATATAAGAATCTAAGAAAGTTATAAAAATTAATAATAATTAGAAAAGCACTATGCAACAAATGATGGAAAAAATCTAACATTAACATGTGGAGGATCATAATAGTTTAAAAAAAAATAACATAACACAATATAATTGAATGTAACTTATAATTTATAGGTAATAATATATAATGTTATAAAACTTAATGAATTACTTTAAAAACGATTATCTATTTTTTGGTAAGCAAATTATGGATTGAAACCAGAATTAAAGGTTTTCGAACCTGTTTATAAAAAACATACAACGAGAAATTATAAATTAAATAAAATTACAAAGGATAATATAAAGGTTTTTTGAAGAAGTCATAAAAATTACATTTATAATATATAATCTCACTTATGATAGAGCGTTTCCATAACATAAATTTAAAAACGATTATCTGATAGATAATGACAGATACAAAATACATAAATGATATATAATGACAGATACAAAATACATAAATAAAATATTGGTTAGAATTTACAATCACTTTTTATTTTTACTTTTAAGTTATATAATATTTCTTCTCACACGAAATACATGATAAGGATACGGAGAGACATATCTAATAAATGAAGAATAAGGAAGATCATGTATATACTATTTGTAAGATATATTAGTTGTTCAGACATATAGTTAGTGTTTATGAATGAAATGCATGACTCTAAGAATCATATTTAACTAATGAGTGAAATGTATATACTATTAATTAAAATTTATTTTTTAAATTACAACTTATAATATTTTAAATTTGTTTGATATTTTCATTACTTAATAAAATTCAATATTTTCACAAAAAATATTTGTAACAATAAAAAACCAATGTCCATAATAATATGATTATTCTATAAACAATAAAACACACTTGCACTACAATAAAAGAAATTCCTTTTATCTTAGTTAAAAAAGAATTTTTTACCTCGATTTTAAGAGTGGGGATAACATAAATATCATAAAAGAATTTTAATTTTCTCCTCGATTATGTATGAACGGAGGGAAAAATTGTATGGTATGTGGGTTCAAAAACATCAACAACAAATTCGTATTTTATAATAAAATACTCAGCTTTACTTCTTACTGATAAAATTATATGAGGTGAAATGTGTGTCTATATATATATATATATATATATATATATATATATATATATATATATATATATATATATATATATATATATATATATTGAAATACATATTTCATATAATTTTACAGTTTTTATTGTTTAAACCTCCGAGTATAATTTTGAAGAAGAATCCTAGTATTTTCATCATTATCAATGTTTGTGACTCAAATATATAGTGTGTCATTAGCGTTCTAAATGAGTATTATGACAGTTGTACGTTGATTAGTAATTTTTTATGTGGATTAATATGTTGGCACTGTGTTGGGCGTTCATACTCAATAAATAGATGACAGATATTTGTTTATGTACGACAAAGAAACTCAATAATCTAGATTACTTTTGATTTGAGACAAAAAATGAGGGTAAAAAGTTTATTTCGTTTTTTTAAATGAAAACTAAAATAAAATAGGGACTTTTCTCCTCTGTGGCTAAATCAACTGAGGTAATATATTAATTCTATTGCAAATGAACGTGGATGAAAACAATTGAATGTAAGATGTATTACTTTATTTTTCAATTTTTTTACCATTCACCAATTTTATAATGTGATGCAACAATCAAATAAAAGATTATATTCAAAAATAATTTTTTCAAGATCTTGTTTTTTTGAAACAACAATGTTACAATATGATTATGAATTAGTTTCTCAATGTTGAAAGTCGAAGAAAGCAATATAATATAGAATGCTTTCTTTCATTGATAGATATTGAGAAGTTATTCCAAAATATAACAATATTATCTTTTACCATTCAACATTGGCAAGAGGTGGAAACAACAAAATAGTGTTGTATCCCCTTCTAATACTGTTTTATTCTCTTGAAACCCCTTCTAATATTGTTGTATTCTCTTAACATCTTCTATATTATAGGTTACAGACAAGGCAAGTTCTCCTAAGGTGGAAGATTGTGTCAGGTGGTAGTTTAGTCTTGTGCAGTATTGTATCAGCATCTTATAATCTTAAAGTATTATGTCATATAGTTGTATGGTACATGTACCTTCTTTACTCATTAATTCTTATACTTAATACAGATTTATATGTAAATACAAAAGATTCGATTTTATCACATTATTCTATATAATTTAAAAGACTTTATTTAGTCATAGTACTTATATGTTATTTTTGTATGAAATTGAATATTTAGTTTTATATTTATATTTTTATTATTAGTCTTTTTAAAATTTTGGGATAGTATAATATCTTATAAATTATGCTTTTAGATTCAAAGTGAATTTTATAGTGGGTATATTATGCAGAATAAAAAGAGAAAAAGTATAAATTAGTATGTAACAAACAGACTAAACAAAATAATTTTTTAGTAAGATTAAAATTCTAACATAACACTGCAACACTTATTAAATGGAATATATAATTGATTTTACAAATTTTTTTAATTGATTTAACAAGCTTTTTATACATAGTAAATTTTGTTAATCTTAAAATTCTAACAATATTTTCAAAATATAAATTTGTAATTGTTTATATATTTTTTTTTGTAAGTGTGAATAGACACTTACTTACAATATATTTAGTTATTGTGAGATTCTAGCGAAAAAGTTCTAGAACCATAACAGATAGAAAAATTATAATTGCAATTTTTGTGAATATTTTTTAGATCATTTTTCATTTAATTTAGTTTTTAAAATTACTAATAATTTTCAATGATTATGTATTTTTTTTAAATTTTATACTTTTAGTAAGGGTCATATTTTACAAAATTAGAACATGCACATATATTGGTACATTGCATTGATGCATTCTCACATATAAGAATCCAATAAAGATATAAAAATTAATAATAATTAGAAAAGCACTATGCAAAAAATGATTGAAAAAATCTAACATTAACATGTGGAGGATCATAATAGTTTTAAAAAAAATAACATAACATAATATAATTGAATGTAACTTATAATTTATAGGTAATAATATATAATGTTATAAAACTTAATGAATTACTTTTAAAAACGATTATCTATTTTTTGGTAAGCAAGTTATGGATTGAAACGAGAATTAAAGGTTTTCGAACCTATTTATAAAAAACATTAAAACGAGAAATTATAAATTAAATAAAATTACAAAGGATAATATAAAGGTTTTTTGAAGAAGTCGTAAAAAATTACAATTATAATATATAATCTCACTTATGATAGAGCGTTTCCATAACATAAATTTAAAAACGATTATCTGATAGATAATGACAGATAAAAAAATACATAAATGATAGATAATGACAGATACAAAAATACATAAATAAAATATTGGTTAGAATTTACAATCACTTTTTATTTTTACTTTTAAGTTATATAATATTTTCTTCTCACACGAAATACATGATAAGGATACGGAGAGACATATTTAATAAATGAAGAATAAGGAAGATCATGTATATACTATTTGTAAGATATATTAGTTGTTCAGACATATAGTTAGTGTTTATTAATGAAATGCATGACTCTAAGAATCATATTTAACTAATGAGTGAAATGTATATACTATTAATTAAAATTTATTTTTTAAATTACAACTTATAATATATTAAATTTGTTTAATATTTTCATTACTTAATAAAATTCAATATTTTCACAAAAAAATATTTGTAACAATAAAAAACCAATGTCCTTAATAATATGATTATTCTATAAACAATAAAACACACTTGCACTACAATAAAAGAAATTCCTTTTATCTTAGTTAAAAAAGAATTTTTACCTCGATTTTAAGAGTGGGATAACATAAATATCATAAAAAAAAATTTAATTTTCTCCTCGGTTATGGATGAACGTAGGGAAAATTTGTATGGTATGTGGGTTCAAACACATCAACAACAAATTCGTATTTTATAAAAAAATACTCAGCTTTACTTCTTAGTGATAAAATTATATGAGGTGAAATGTGTGTCTATATATATATATATATATATATATATATATATATATATATATATATATATATATATATATATATATATTCTGAAATACATGTTTCATATAATTTTACAGTTTTTATTGTTTTAAACCTCCGAGTATAATTTTGAAGAAGAATCCTAGTATTTTCATCATTATCAATGTTTGTGACTCAAATATATAGTGTGTCATTAGCGTTCTAAATGAGTATTGTGACAGTTGTACGTTGATTAGTAATTTTTTATGTGAATTAATATGTAGGCACTGTGTTGGGCGTTCATACACAATAAATAGATGACAAATATTTGTTTATGTACGACAAAGAAACTCAATAATCTAGATTACTTTTGATTTGAGACAAAAAATGAGGTAAAAAGTTTTATTTCATTTTTTAAATGAAAACTAAATAAAATAGGGACTTTTCTCCTCTGTGGCTAAATCAACTGAGGTAATATATTAATTCTATTGCAAATAAACATGGATGAAAACAATTAAATGTAACATGTATTACTTTATTTTTCAATTTTTTTAAAGTGTGAATAGACACTTAACTATAATTTATTTAGTGATTGTGAGATCTAGCAAAAATGTTCTAGAGCCATGACACATAGAAAAATTATAATTGGAATTTTTGTGAATATTTTCAAATCAATTTTTATTTAATTTAGTTTTTAAAATTACTAATAATTTTCAATGATTATGTATTTTTCTAAATTTTAGACTTTTAGTAAGGACATATTTTGCAAAATTAGAACATGCACCAATATTGTTACATCCCATTGATGCATTCTCACATATAAGAATCCAATAAAGTTATAAAAATTAATAATAATTAGAAAAGCACTATGCAACAAATGATGGAAAAAAATCTAACATTAACATGTGGATGATCATAATAGTTTTAAAAAAAAAACATAACACAATATAATTGTATGTAACTTATAATTTATAGATAATAATATATAATGTTATAAAACATAATGAATTACTTTAAAAACGATTATCTATTTTTAGGTAAGAAAGTTATTGATTGAAACGAGAATTAAAGGTTTTCGAACCTGTTTATAAAAAACATAAAACGAGAAATTATAAATTAAATAAAATTACAAAAGATAATATAAAGGTTTTTCGCAAAAGTCGTAAAAGTTACATTTATAATATATAATCTCACTTATAATAGTGCTTTCCATAACATAAATTTAAAAATGATTATCTGATAGATAATGGCAGTTACAAAATACATAAATGATAGATAATGACAAATACAAAATACATAAATAAAATATTGGTTAGAATTTACAATCACTTTTTATTTTTACTTTTAAATTATATAATATTTCTTCTCACATGAAATACACAATAAGGATAACGAGAGACATATTTAATAAATGAAGAATAAGGAAGATCATGTATATACTATTTGTAAGATATATTAGTTGTTCAGACATATAGTTAGTGTTTATGAGTGAAATGCATGACTCTAAGAATCATATTTAATTAATGAGTGAAATGTATATACTATTAATTAAAATTTATTTTTTAAATTAAAATTTGTAATATATTAAATTTGTTTGTTCTTTTCTTTACTTAATAAAATTAAATATTTTCACAACAAATATTTGTAACAATAACAAACCAATGTCCATAATAATATGATTATTCTATAAACAATAAAACACACTTGCACTACAATAAAAAAATCCCTTTTATCTTAGTTAAAAAAGAATTTTTACCTCGATTTTAAGACTGGGATAACATAAATATCATAAAAGAATTTTACTTTTCTCCTTGGTTATGGATGAACGGAGTGAAAAAGTGTATGATCTGTGGATTCGAACACATCAACAACAAATTCACAATTTATAAAAAAATACTCAGCTTTACTTCTTAGTGATAAAATTATATGAGGTGAAATGTGTGTCTATATATATGAGAAAAAAATATCTTAGCGTGTCTATGAATTTTACCTCAGTAATTTGTTGGGTGAACTGAAAGGATTATCATATAATGTAATATTTTAATGTTGGAATCAAATGAATCAATATAAAAATAAAGATTTGAATACGACAAAACACTTGACACGACAAGGATATTGATGTGAGGTCGATAATAATTTGAGAAAATAACATAACTCAATGTAATAGTACTGTTATGGGTTGGCAAAGAGCCCAATAAAGTAAATGCACATTTACCTTTTCGCAAAGTAATAAACCAAAGACAAAACTTTTGAAATTATAATTCATTGTTTTAAAGAAAAGTTTGTATTCGACATAGGTGTGTTTGACCTAGTCGAAGTAATAGAAGTTTGTTGTATTCGACAGAGTCAGATACAATATATAACTATTGTTTCAAAGACAAATGTAAACCTCGATATTATAAATACCTCTTAATGACATTGCTAAATTATATTAAGTGATGATTATTAGTGAACTAATGTATAATACCTAATCCACTTAGATTTATATTGGATTTTAAAATATCAATAGAAGGGTGATGATGGGTATTATTGTCCATTCCCACTTAAATAGAAGTAGTATGGGTTATTTTGGTTGCTATCCCAATCCTCATTTGGAACAAAATATAATTCATGGAGATAAAAGAGAGAAGAAGCGTGAAAACAAGGAGGGAGAAGAAAAGCCTTTTGTCCAAATCAAGTCCTCCAATCTTGCATGTACAAAGAGCAACTTCCATCTCTTGATTCTTCATACTCTACTTTTGTCTTGGCAGCTTCTACCTCTCTATATCAACTTGACTCTCATTATTGATTCTTCATTATTTTATTTTTCAATTTATTAACCATTCACCAATTTTTTTTATGTGTTGCAACAATCAAATAAAAGATTATATTCAAAACTAATTTTTTAAGATCTTGTTTTGTGAACCAACAATATTACAATATGATTAGGAATTAATTTCTCAATGTTGATAGTCGAAGAAAGCAATATAATATAGAATGCTTTCTTTTATTGATAGATATTGGGAAGTTATTCCAAAATATAACACTATTATCTTTTACCATTTAAAATTGGCAAGAGGTGGAAACAACAAAATACTGTTGTAACCCCTTCTAATATTGTTGTATTCTCTTGAACCCCTTCTAATATTGTTCTATTCTCTTAACATCTTCTATATTATAGGTTATTGACAAGGCAAGTTCTCCTAAAGTGGAAGATTGTGTCAGGTGGTAGTTTAGTCTTGTTCAATATTGTATCAGCATCTTATAATCTTAAAGTGTTACGTCATATAGTTGTATGCTACATGTACCTTTTTTACTCATTAATTCTTATACTTAATACAAATTTATATGTAAATACAAATGATTCAATTTTATCACATTATTCTATATAATTTAATAGACTTTATTTAGTCATAGTAATTATATGTTATTTTTGTATGAAATTGAATATTTTGTTTTATATTTATTTTTTTACTATTAGTATTTTTAAAATTTTGGTATACTATAATATCTTATAAATTATGCTTTTAGATTCAAAGTGAATTTTATAGTGGGTATATTATGAAGAATAAAAATAGAAAAAGTTTAAATTGGTATGTAACAAACAGACTTAAGAAAATAATTTTTAAGTCAGATTAGAAGTCTAACTTAACACTGCAAGACTTATTAAATGGAATATATAATTGATTTTATAAAATTTTTAATTGATTTAACAAGTGTTTTATGCATTGTAAATTTTTATATTCTTAAAATTGTAACAATATTTTCAAAATATAAATTTGTAATTGTTTATATTTTTTTTTGTAAGTGTGAATAGACACTTAATTATAATTTATTTAGTGATTGTGAGATCTAGCGAAAATGTTCTAGAGCCATAACACATAGAAAAATTATAATTGCAATTTTTGTGAATATTTTCAAATCATTTTTTATTTAATTTAGTTTTTAAAATTACTAATAATTTTCAATGATTATGTATTTTTCTAAATTTTAGACTTTAGTAAGGTCATATTTTGCAAAATTAGAACATGCACCAATATTGTTACATCGCATTGATGCATTCTCACATATAAGAATCCAATAAAGTTATAAAAATTAATAATAATTAGAAAAGCACTATGCAACAAATGAAGGAAACAAATCTAACATTAACATGTGGATGATCATAATAGTTTTAAAAAAAACATAACACAATATAATTGTATGTAACTTATAATTTATAGATAATAATATATAATGTTATAAAACTTAATGAATTACTTTAAAAACGATTATCTATTTTTTGGTAAGCAAGTTATGGATTGAAACGAGAATTAAAGGTTTGAGAATTAAAGGTTTTCGAACCTGTTTATAAAAAACATAAAACGAGAAATTATAAATTAAATAAAATTACAAAAGATAATATAAAGGTTTTTTGCAAAAGTCGTAAAAATTACATTTATAATATATAATCTCACTTATGATAGTGCTTTCCATAACATAAATTTAAAAATGATTATCTGATAGATAATGGCAGATACAAAATACATAAATGATAGATAATGACAAATAAAAAATACATAAATAAAATATTGGTTAGAATTTACAATCACTTTTTATTTTTACTTTTAAGTTCTATAATATTTCTTCTCACATGAAATACACAATAAGGATAACGAGAGACATATTTAATAAATGAAGAATAAGGAAGATCATGTATATACTATTTGTAAGATATATTAGTTGTTCAGACATATAGTTAGTGTTTATGAGTGAAATGCATGACTCTAAGAATCATATTTAATTAATGAGTGAAATGTATATACTATTAATTAAAATTTATTTTTTAAATTAAAATTTATAATATATTAAATTTGTTTGTTCTTTTCTTTACTTAATAAAGTAATATATTTTCACAACAAATATTTGTAACAATAACAAACCAATGTCCATAATAATATGATTACTCTATAAACAATAAAACACACTTGCACTACAATAAAAAAAATCCCTTTTATCTTAGTTAAAAAAGAATTTTTACCTCGATTTTAAGACTGGGATAACATAAATATCATAAAAGAATTTTACTTTTCTCCTTGGTTATGGATGAACGGAGTTAAAAAGTGTATGATCTGTGGATTCGAACACATCAACAACAAATTCATAATTTATAAAAAAATACTCAGCTTTACTTCTTAGTGATAAAATTATATGAGGTGAAATGTGTGTCTATATATATATATATATTTATATATATATATATATATATATATATATATATATATATATATATATATATATATATATATATATATATATATATATATATATATATATATATATATATATATATATATATATATATATTGAAATACAAGTTTTTATAATTTTACATTTATTTTTATTTAAACCTACGAGTATAATTTTGAAGAAGAATCCTACCATTTTCATCATTATCAATGTTTGTGATTTAAATATATAGTGTGTCATTAGCGTTCTAAATGAGTATTGTGACAGTTGTACGTTGATTAGTAATGTTTCATGTGGATTAATATGTTGGCACTCTGTTGAGTGTTCATACTCAATAAATAGATGACAAAATTTTGTTTATGGACGACAAAGAAACACAATAATCTAGATTACTTTTGATTTGAGACAAAAAATGAGGTAAAAAGTTTATTTCATTTTTTAAATGAAAACTAAATAAAATAGGGACTTTGTCCTCTGTGGCTAAATCAACTGAGGTAATATATTAATTCTATTGCTAAATAATGTGGATGAAAACAATTGAATGTAACATGTATTACTTTATTTTTTAATTTTTTACCATTCACCAAATTTTTTATGTGTTGCAACAATCAAATAAAATATTATATTCAAAACAAATTTTTCAAGATTTTTTTTGTGAAACAACAAAATTACAATATGATTAGGAATTAATTTCTCAATGTTGATAGTCAAAGAAAATAATATAATACAGAATGCTTTCTTTGATCGATAGATATTGGGAAGTTATCCCAAAATATAACAATATTATCTTTTACCATTCAACATTGGCAAGATGTGAAAACAACAAAATTATCTTCATTATGTGAGTAGATTTCAACAACATAAAAATTATTTGTTAAAAGTTTGTGTTAGAAGAACAACACATAACCAAAGAAGTTTTTTGTCTTCAAAGTCATCCCAAAGAATGATGTTTACGAGTATGAAGTAGTTAGTTGTATATATGATTTAGATTTATAGTAAAACTTAGTGAACTAATCCTTTTATAATTAAATATGGGTATCATAACTCTCCGTTAGTAGAGAAACGGATAGAATTGATAATTTAATAATTAAGTAAAAAATAAAATAAAAATTAAGGTGCCACGTTTAAAGAAATAAAAATAAAAATTGTAGTTGCTGGAATTCGAATCATGTATCCTAGATTAGTTTACCCTTTAGATATGTACTTAAAACAAGGGAATAAATGGTGTTTTTTTGAAGAAAAAAAATCTTAGCGTGTCTAAGAATTTTACCTCGGTATTTTATTGAGTGAAGTGAAAGCATTATCATAGAATGTAATATTTTTAATAGTGTTAGAAACAAATGAGTCAATATAAAAATAAAGATTTGAATATGACATAGCACTTGACACGACAAGGATATTGATGTGGGGTCAATAATAATATGATAAAATAACATAACTCAATGTAATATTACTGTTATGGGCTGGTAAAGAGCCCAATAGAAGAAATGCACATTTACGAAGGAATAAACCAAAGACAGAATTCTTAGAAGTTATAATTCATTGTGTTAAAGAAAAATTTGTATTCGACATAGATGTGTTTGACCTAGTAGAAGTAATAAAAATCAGTTATATTTGATAGAATCAGATACATCGTATAACTGTTGCTTCAAAGCCAAATGTAATACCCAATATTATAAATACCTCCTAATGACATTGATAAATTATATTAAGTGATGATTATTAGTGAACTAATGAATAATAACTAGTCTACTTATATTTATATTGAATTAAAATATAAATAGAAGGGTGTTGATGAGTATTACTGTCCATTCGCATTGAAGTAGTAAGGGTTTTTTTAATCTCATTTGGAACAAAATCTGATTTGTAGAGACAAAGGAGAAAAGAAGCGTGAAAATTAGGAAGGACTAGAAAACCCATTTGTCCATATCAACTCCTCCAATCTTACATGCACCAAGAGCAACTTCCATCTCTTGATTCTTCGTACTCTACTTCTGTCTTGGTAGCTTCTAACTCTCAATATCAAGGTGAGACTCATTAGATAGAAAATTGAGTTTTTTAGAAATGACCTGAAAATGGAGATTAAGGGTTTAGATTAGTAAATGATTATTGCATGCTTACGATATTGATGTATGAGTTGTATTATACTCAATTTTCGTGATTTCATGTGATGGGTACTGTTGCTAGAGGATGGAAATTAGGGTTTTGAAATCGAAGATCAAACTATACAAATTCTAACTTTTAAGGGTGGAAATCTCTATAATTAAAAATTGTTGATTTTGTAAAGCGCACTTAACGTGACCTGGGACACCAAATTTTAATAATTATTTCTGCAAGTGTAGATTTGTTCCATTATTCGAACCAAATGCCTCTTTATTTTTATTTCTTTGTAAGTGTGAATAAACACTTAATTACCGTTTATTTAGTGATTGTGAGATCTTGAGAAAAAGTTCTAGAGACATAAAAGATAGAAAAATTATATTTGCAATTTCTACGAATATTTTAAAATTATTTTTTATTTCATTTAATTTATAATTTATTTATTTTATATTTCATTTAGTTTATAATTTTCAATTTTCAAGGATTATGTATTTTTTAATATTTTGCACTTTTAGTAAGGGTCATATTTTAAAATATTAGAACATGCACCTATATTGTTTGAGACAACCTTACATTGCATTGATGCATTCATCACATATAAGAATCCAATAAAGTTATAAAAATTAATAATAATTAGAAAAACACTATGCCTTAAATGATGCTAAAAATTTAACATTAACATGTGGACGTTGATAATAGTTTTAAAAAAATGATATAACACAATATATTTGTATGTATGTAACTTATATTTTATAGGTAATAATATATAATGTTATAAAACTTAATGAATTATTTCTAAAATGATTATCTATTTTTTGTAAGCAAGATATAGATTGAAACGAGAGTCAATGATTTTCAAACCTGTTTACAAAAAACGATAAAACGAAAAATTATAAATCAAGTAAAATTGCAAAAGATAATATAAAAATTATTTGCAAAAATCATAGTAATTACATTTATAATATGTAATCTCACTTATGAAAAACCATTTCCATAACATAAATTTAAAAAGGATCATCTGATAAATAATGATAGATACAAAATAAATAAATAAAATATTGGTTAGAATTTACAATCACTTTTTATTTTTATTTTTAACTTATATAATATTCATTCTTACATGAAATGAACGATAAGAAGAGACATATTTAATAAATGAAGAATAAGGAAGATCATGTATATACTATTTGTATGATATATGGGTTGTTCAGACATATAGTTAGTGTTTATGAGTGAAATGCCTAACACTAAGAATCATATTTAATTAATGAAAATGTGAGTAAATCAATTGTGTAGTTTATCTATTAATTTTATTTTATTTTTTAAATCAAAATTTATAGTATATCAAATACGTAACAATAAAAAACCAATGTCCATAATAATTTGATTATACTATAAATAATAAAACACACTTGCACTACATTAAATAAATCCCTTTTACCTTAGTTGAAAAACAATTTTTATCTTGATTTTAAAAGTGGGATAACATAAAGGTCATAAAAGAATTTTACTTTTCTCCTCGGTTATGGATGAAAAAGTGTATGGTATGTCAATTCAAAGACATCAACAACAAATATATAACTATATGAGGTGAAATGTGTGAATATATATATATATATATATATATATATATATATATATATATATATATATATATATATATATATATATATATATATATATATATATATATATATATATATATTGAAATACAAGTTTTTATAATTTTACATTTTTTTTATTTTGAAGAAGAATCCTAACATTTTCATCATTATCAATGTTTGTGACTCAAATATATAGTGTGTTATTAGTGTTCTAAATGAGTGGTGTGACAATTATAAGTTGATTAGTAATGTTTTATGTGGATTAATATGGTGGCATTGTGTTGAGCGTTTATACTCAATAAATAGATGACAAAAATTTGTTTATGGACGACAAAGAAACTAAACAATCTAGATTACTTTTGATTCGATTGAGACAAAAAATGAGGTAACAAGTTTTTTTATTTTCTTAAATGAAAAGTAAATAAAATAGGGACTTTTCTCCTCTTTGGCTAAACCAACTGAGGTAATAGATTAATTCTATTGGAAAACAAGATGAACGGAAACAATTAAAAGTAACATGTATTGTTTCATTTTTTCAGTTTTTTACCATTCACCAATTATTTTATGTGTTGCAATAACAAAAAAAAAAGACTATATTCAAAATTAATTTTTCAAGATCTTGTTTTGTGAAACAACAATATTACAATAAGATTAGGAATTAATTTCTCAATAATGTTTTTGTTTTATTGATAAATATTGGGAAGTTATTCTAAAATATAACAATATTATCTTTTACCATTCAACATTGGCAAGAGGTGGAAATGACAAAATCATCATCATTATGAGAGTACAAGAACATAAAAATGATTTGTTAAAATTTGGTGTTAGAAGAAGAACAGCACATAAACAAAGAATTTTGTTTTTGTCTTGTAAGTCATCCCAAAGAATGATGTTTACAATTATGGAGCTGTTGTATATATGATTTAGATTTCCGGTAAAACTTAGTGAACTAATCCTTTTATAGTTAAATACAGGTATCATAACTCCAGTTATTAGAGAAACAAATGGAATCAATAATTTAGTAATTAAGTATAAAATAAAATAAAAATAAAGGTGTCACTTTTAAATAAATAAAAACAAAAACTGCAGTTGATGGGATTCGAATCATGTATCCTAGATTAGTTTACCCATTTAGGTGTGTACTTAAAACAAGGGAATAAATGGTATTTTTTTTGAGAAAAAAATATCTTAGCGTGTCTATGAATTTTACCTCAGTAATTTGTTGGGTGAACTGAAAGGATTATCATATAATGTAATATTTTTAGTGTTGGAATCAAATGAATCAATATAAAAATAAAGATTTGAATACGACAAAACACTTGACACGACAAGGATATTGATGTGAGGTCGATAATAATTTGAGAAAATAACATAACTCAATGTAATAGTACTGTTATGGGTTGGCAAAGAGCCCAATAAAGGAAATGCACATTTACCTTTCGCAAAGTAATAAACCAAAGACAAAACTTATTGAAATTATAATTCATTGTTTTAAAGAAAAGTTTGTATTCGACATAGGTGTGTTTGACCTAGTCGAAGTAATAGAAGTCTGTTGTATTCGACGGAGTCAGATACAATATATAACTGTTGTTTCAAAGACAAATGTAAATCTCGATATTATAAAATACCTCTTAATGACATTGCTAAATTATATTAAGTGATGATTATTAGTGAACTAATGTATAATACCTAATCCACTTAGATTTATATTGGATTTTAAAATATCAATAGAAGGGTGATGATGGGTATTATTGTCCATTCGCGCTTAAATAGAAGTATTATGGGTTATTTTGGTTGCTATCCCAATCCTCATTTGGAACAAAATATAACTGGTGGAGACAAAAGAAAGAAGAAGCTTGAAAAGAAGGAGGTAGAAGAAAAGCCTTTTGTCCAAATCAAGTCCTCCAATCTTGCATGTACAAAGAGCAACTTCCATCTCTTGATTCTTCATACTCTACTTTTGTCTTGGCAGCTTCTACCTCTCTATACCAACGTGACTCTCATTATTGATTCTTCATTACTTTATTTTTCAATTTATTTACCATTCACCAATTTTTTTATGTGTTGCAACAATCAAATAAAAGATTATATTCAAAACTAATTTTTTAAGATCTTGTTTTGTGAACCAACAATATTACAATATGATTAGGAATTAATTTCTCAATGTTGATAGTCGAAGAAAGCAATATAATATAGAATGCTTTCTTTTATTGATAGATATTGGGAAGTTATTCCAAAATATAACACTATTATCTTTTACCATTTAAAATTGGCAAGAGGTGGAAACAACAAAATATTGTTGTAACCCCTTCTAATATTGTTGTATACTCTTGAACCCCTTCTAATATTGTTGTATTCTCTTAACATCTTCTATATTATAGGTTACTGACAAGGCAAGTTCTCCTAAGGTGGAAGATTGTGTCAAGGGGTAGTTTAGTCTTGTGCAATATTGTATCAGCATCTTATAATCTTAAAGTATTATGTCATATAGTTGTATGGTATATGTACCTTCTTTACTCATTAATTATTATACTTAATACAGATTTATATGTAAATAAAAATGATTCAGTTTTATCACATTATTCTATATAATTTAAAAGACTTTATTTAGTCATAGTACTTATATGTTATTTTTGTATGAAATTGAATATTTAGTTTTATATTTATATTTTTATTATTAGTCTTTTTAAAATTTTGGTATAGTATAATATCTTATAAATTATGCTTTTAGATTCAAAGTGAATTTTATAGTGGGTATATTATGCAGAATAAAAATAGAAAAAGTATAAATTAGTATGTAACAAACAGACTTAACAAAATAATTTTTAAATCAGATTAAAAGTCTAACTTAACACTGCAAGACTTATTAAATGGAATATATAATTGATTTTATAAAATTTTTAATTGATTTAACAAGTGTTTTATGCATTGTAAATTTTTATATTCTTAAAATTGTAACAATATTTTCAAAATATAAATTTGTAATTATTTATATTTTTTTTTTGTAAGTGTGAATAGACACTTAATTATAATTTATTTAGTGATTGTGAGATCTAGCGAAAATGTTCTAGAGCCATAACACATAGAAAAATTATAATTGCAATTTTTGTGAATATTTTCAAATCATTTTTTATTTAATTTAGTTTTTAAAATTACTAATAATTTTCAATGATTATGTATTTTTCTAAATTTTAGACTTTAGTAAGGTCATATTTTGCAAAATTAGAACATGCACCAATATTGTTACATCGCATTGATGCATTCTCACATATAAGAATCCAATAAAGTTATAAAAATTAATAATAATTAGAAAAGCACTATGCAACAAATGAAGGAAACAAATCTAACATTAACATGTGGATGATCATAATAGTTTTAAAAAAAAACATAACACAATATAATTGTATGTAACTTATAATTTATAGATAATAATATATAATGTTATAAAACTTAATGAATTACTTTAAAAACGATTATCTATTTTTTGGTAAGCAAGTTATGGATTGAAACGAGAATTAAAGGTTTTCGAACCTGTTTATAAAAAACATAAAACGAGAAATTATAAATTAAATAATATTACAAAAGATAATATAAAGGTTTTTTGCAAAAGTCATAAAAATTACATTTATAATATATAATCTCACTTATGATAGTGCTTTCCATAACATAAATTTAAAAATGATTATCTGATAGATAATGGCAGATACAAAATACATAAATGATAGATAATGACAAATACAAAATACATAAATAAAATATTGATTAGAATTGACAATCACTTTTTATTTTTACTTTTAAGTTCTATAATATTTCTTCTCACATGAAATACACAATAAGGATAACGAGAGACATATTTAATAAATGAAGAATAAGGAAGATCATGTATATACTATTTGTAAGATATATTAGTTGTTCAGACATATAGTTAGTGTTTATGAGTGAAATGCATGACTCTAAGAATCATATTTAATTAATGAGTGAAATGTATATACTATTAATTAAAATTTATTTTTTAAATTAAAATTTATAATATATTAAATTTGTTTGTTCTTTTCTTTACTTAATAAAGTAATATATTTTCACAACAAATATTTGTAACAATAACAAACCAATGTCCATAATAATATGATTATTCTATAAACAATAAAACACACTTGCACTACAATAAAAAAATCGCTTTTATCTTAGTTAAAAAAGAATTTTTACCTCGATTTTAAGACTGGGATAACATAAATATCATAAAAGAATTTTACTTTTCTCCTTGGTTATGGATGAACGGAGTTAAAAAGTGTATGATCTGTGGATTCGAACACATCAACAACAAATTCATAATTTATAAAAAAAATACTCAGCTTTACTTCTTAGTGATAAAATTATATGAGGTGAAATGTGTGTCTATATATATATATATATTGAAATACAAGTTTTTATAATTTTACATTTATTTTTATTTAAACCTACGAGTATAATTTTGAAGAAGAATCCTACCATTTTCATCATTATCAATGTTTGTGATTTAAATATATAGTGTGTAATTAGCGTTCTAAATGAGTATTGTGACAGTTGTACGTTGATTAGTAATGTTTCATGTGGATTAATATGTTGGCACTCTGTTGAGTGTTCATGCTCAATAAATAGATGACAAAATTTTGTTTATGGACGACAAAGAAACACAATAATCTAGATTACTTTTGATTTGAGACAAAAAATGAGGTAAAAAGTTTATTTCATTTTTTAAATGAAAACTAAATAAAATAGGGACTTTTGTCCTCTGTGGCTAAATCAACTGAGGTAATATATTAATTCTATTGCAAAATAATGTGGATGAAAACAATTGAATGTAACATGTATTACTTTATTTTTCAATTTTTTACCATTCACCAAATTTTTTATGTGTTGCAACAATCAAATAAAATATTATATTCAAAACAAATTTTTCAAGATCTTTTTTTGTGAAACAACAAAATTACAATATGATTAGGAATTAATTTCTCAATGTTGATAGTCAAAGAAAATAATATAATATAGAATGCTTTATTTGATCGATAGATATTGGGAAGTTATCCCAAAATATAACAATATTATCTTTTACCATTCAACATTGGCAAGATGTGAAAACAACAAAATTATCTTCATTATGTGAGTAGATTGCAACAACATAAAAATTATTTGTTAAAAGTTTGTGTTAGAAGAACAACACCTAACCAAAGAAGTTTTTTGTCTTGCAAGTCATCCCAAAGAATGATGTTTACGAGTATGAAGTAGTTAGTTGTATATATGATTTAGATTTATAGTAAAACTTAGTGAACTAATCCTTTTATAATTAAATATGGGTATCATAACTCTCCGTTAGTAGAGAAACGGATAGAATTGATAATTTAATAATTAAGTAAAAAATAAAATAAAAATAAAGGTGTCACGTTTAAAGAAATAAAAATAAAAATTGTAGTTGCTGGAATTCGAATCATGTATCCTAGATTAGTTTTGTAACACCCCGTTTTCAATTAATTGAATTATTTAAATTTGGGAATTTATTTTATTAGAATTAATAAAATAAAAAGAATTATTTATTTTGGAGTATTTGAGGAAAATAAAAGAAATAAGGAATATTGGGATTTTTTTATGTTATTGGGCTTAGATGTTGTTAGTAAAGAGTGGGGGTGCAGAGAAATAAAGTTATGTTTGGGACTTAGGCCATTTTCTCATTTTTGGTTTTCACGTAAGAACAGAAGTTGGAATTTGGGAAAATAGAGCTCTGAAGAACGGAGAACGAAGAACATCGCCCAAGAACTCAAAGCTGCTAATTGATAAGGTAAGGGGGGTTTATACTCGATTTATATTTGTTTATGGGTTTATGTACGGTTGATTCGGGTAATTGTAGGAAAATCCCAATTGTTAGATGTTTCTAGGGATCGATAACCGTAGGACTGAACCTTGTTAGAAAAGGGCTAGGTTCCCAATTTTATGAATCGATTAAGAGTTTTAGGTCCCAAATGAGGAATTGGGAGTATATATCATGATCGTGAATTTACCTTGGAAGTTGTAGGGATAACCTCAGTGTCAGTAGAATTCCCCAAAAGGACGGTTAGTTCCCGATTAAGGTTATTATAATAATTGTTGGTAACTTGGATATTGTGGTGTTGTTGTGAATTGTACAAACTCGATGCGTTAGGTACTGAAATGCGCGTTTTGGCGGACGTTTTCCCGCATTTGGACTGCCGTTTCTGAGCTGCTGCAGGTTCAGGAAAATCCTGTACGCGCTCAGCAACACGGGCCGTGTTGCACAACACGGGTGCCCGTGTTGCTCCTCTGAGTTGGAAGGGTGTGTGCTCCTGGTTGCACGACACGGGCCGTGTTGCACAACACGGGTACCCGTGTCAGAGCCCCTGTACTGATAAAAAATTAAATGTGCGTTTTTCTGGACGTGCTGCACAACACGGGCCGTGTTGCACAACACGGGTGCCCGTGTTGCCCTGCTGTGTTGATTTTCTGAATTTTTGATTTCAGTGTTTTAATGTCGGATTTTTATTGCCATGCTTTAGATATGTATCGAGCATGAATTATGATATAATTGATGTGATTGGTTGATGTTTGAATAGTACGCTGAGTGATTACATGCTATTCGTAACTTGATATGATTGATGTTTAATTAGTATGCTGAGTGATTACATGCTATTCATATCATGTTATGTTTGATATTGTTGATGTGCATGATATGTTGATCGATGTTCATAGTATGCTGAGTGTTACATACTTACATATCATGTTGCATTTGTTAATTCCCATTGTGTGGGATTAACATGGTGGCCAATATACGTGTCCGCGATTTAATGGAACGTTGAGGTGGTAGCCGTGTCCGCGATATAATGGAACGGTGAGTTATCCGTGACCCGAGATTTAATGGGGCGGTGAAGTGGTACCACATGCATGGGTGTGTTGCATTACTCGAATATGACATGAATGGATGATTTTTCCAATGTTATATTTGATTGTCTGTATGCACGTATGATTTGATAAATGGTTGATGATGTTTTGATGAATACTTGCAAATATGAAAGACAATATGTCATGGATATATGAATTGTAAAGGTTGTGTAAATTATGAAATATGCTAATTATTGGGTGAGGCTTATGATTTCGTGAATTGATTGTTATGAATGTATAACCAAATGTATATTTGAGAAGCTCACCCTTACTGTTGAATATTTCAGATTGAGGAGCTTCGCTCAGGTGCTTGGCGAAGGCTTATCGTGTCTAGTTTAGTTTCGTTTTAGTATGTCCGGGTCATGCTCTGATAGTTGTAACTCCGGGAACGTTTGGTTGTCGAGCTGCTTTAGTCAGACTCGTTTATTTTCTGTTAATTGTTATAATATGACGTTGAATTTTCCAGGTGTTAATCCCTGATGATTTTGGAAAATATTATAACATTTGATTTATTAAATAAATTATTCCGCTGTGTTGACATGTATGAGTTACCACTAAAATTATGCATGACAGGAATTTATTTTATTAAAAGGCAATTGTAGCATTCCTCGATTATTACATGTACTCTGAGTTTATAATTTTAATTAATCGCGAAAATTATATGCGGGGTTTAGAGGGTGTTACAATAGTGGTATCAGAGCATAGTCGGTCGTTGTGACCAGAGTTTTGAGTCAGTCATTCCTTTTCGTATGCGACTAGTGCAAGGTAACACTGTCGATACTGTATTCTGATGTGGAGTATGTTTTAATTCTCAGGAATATGGCTGGAGGTAACGGACGAAATGATGCTGCACTCGCTGAGGCTTTGGGGATGTTAGCTGGTGTACTTGCTGGAAACCCAACTGGAGGCGTGATTGGTGCTGATAGGCAATTGGGAAATTTCCAAAGGAACAATCCTCCGTTGTTCAAAGGTACACATGACCCTGAAGGTGCTCAGAAGTGGCTGAAGGAAATCGAAAGGATTTTCCGTGTGATTGATTGTGCTGAAGATCTGAAGGTCAGATATGGTACGCATATGTTGGCAGAAGAGGCCGACGACTGGTGGGTTGCCACAAGGACTGAAATGGTTCAGGATGGAGAGGCACTGACTTGGGCTAACTTCAGAAGGGCTTTTCTGAAGAGGTACTTTCCTGAAGATGTTCGGGGAAGAAAGGAAATTGAATTTTTGGAGCTTAAGCAGGGCAATCTGACTGTTAGTGAGTATGCTACTAAGTTCACTGAGCTGGCAAAGTATTATGCACACTACAACAATGATGAGGCTGGAGAATTCTCTAAATGTATCAAATTTGAGAATGGTCTCCGAGATGAGATTAAGCAGGGAATCAGGTACCAGCGTATTCGTAGATTTTCTGATCTGGTGGATTGTAGCAGGATCTTGGAAGAAGATATTACCAAGAATAGGTCGTCTCACTCTCGTGGGGCTGTGGATAAAAGAGGAAAGCAACATATGGACCGTGGCAAGCCATATGGTAGAGATAACCAGAGATCAGGCGGTTGGAAAAGGCCTAGTGGGGGAGATTCTAAGGCTCCTATCAGATGCTACAGGTGTGGTGAGTCTGGTCATCACATTCGGGATTGCAAGAGTGATGAGAAGAAGTGCTATAAATGTGGAAAGGCTGGTCATTTGTCTGTGGATTGCAAAGGGAAGTCTGTTACTTGTTACAATTGTGGCGAAGAAGGTCACATTCGTCCGCAGTGTCCTAAGCCTAGGAAGGATCAGTCAAGTGGAAGAGTGTTCGCTTTGTCTGGATCTGAGACTACTCCAGAGGATCGATTGATTAAAGGTACGTGTTTTATTCATGGCACACCTTTAGTTGCAATTATTGATACTGGTGCAACTCATTCTTTCATTTCTTTGGATTGTGCTGAGAGGTTGAAACTGGACATATCTGGTATGCGAGGTAACATGGTTGTTGGTACTCCTGCATCGGGTTCAGTGACAACTTCATTTGTATGTAGGAATTGTCCTATTGAGATTTTTGGTAGAGGTTTCGGTATGGATTTAGTGTGCCTACCGCTTGAACAAATTGATATTATCCTTGGGATGAACTGGTTGGAATTTAACCGGGTTCATCTGAACTGTTTTGCTAAGACGGTGATTTTTCCAGAAGCAGTTGGTGTCGAGAATTTGACTATGACTGCTAGGCAGGTACAAGAAGCAATGGAAGACGGTGCCAATGTGTTTATGTTACTTGCTTCGTTAGATGCAACAGGAAAGGTCAGGAGTGTGGAATTGCCAGTGGTGTGTGATTTTCCAGAAGTCTTTCCGGATGATGTTGGTGAGCTACCTCCTGAGAGAGAAGTGGAATTTTCTATAGAATTGATTCCTGGTACGAGACCGGTGTCGATGGCGCCATATCGTATGTCTGCATCTGAGTTGGCTGAATTGAAGAGTCAGTTGGAAGATTTACTGGAGAAGAAGTTTATTCGTCCAAGTGTTTCACCTTGGGGTGCTCCGGTATTGTTGGTTAAGAAGAAAGAAGGTTCTATGAGACTGTGTGTTGATTACAGGCAATTGAACAAGGTAACCATTAAGAATCGGTATCCGTTACCGAGGATTGATGATTTAATGGATCAACTAATTGGAGCCAGTGTGTTCAGTAAGATTGACTTGAGGTCTGGATATCATCAGATTCGTGTGAAAGCGGAAGACATTCAAAAGACTGCTTTTCGAACGAGGTATGGGCATTATGAATATTCTGTTATGCCGTTCGGAGTTACTAATGCACCTGGTGTTTTCATGGAATATATGAACAGGATTTTTCATCCGTATCTGGATAAGTTTGTTGTGGTTTTTATTGATGACATTCTGATTTATTCCAAGAATGACAAAGAGCATGCGGAACATCTCAGAATTGTGTTAGAGTTGTTGAAAGATAGGAAGTTGTATGCAAAGTTGTCCAAATGTGAGTTCTGGCTGAATGAAGTTAGTTTTCATGGACATGTGATTTCTAAGAATGGTATTGCAGTAGATCCTACAAAAGTAGAAGCGGTATCTCAGTGGGAAGCGCCGAAGACTGTTTCTGAAATCAGAAGTTTTCTTGGTCTTGCAGGTTATTACAGAAAGTTTATTGAAGGATTCTCAAAGTTAGCATTGCCGTTGACGAAGTTGACTCGTAAAGGACAAGCGTTTATTTGGGATTCTGATTGTGAGAAAGGTTTCCAAGAATTGAAACGGAGATTGACTAGTGCTCCTATTCTGATTTTGCCGAATCCGGTGGAATCTTTTGTGGTCTATTGTGATGCATCTCTGTTGGGTCTAGGTGGTGTTTTAATGCAGAATCAACAGGTAGTTGCGTATGCTTCGAGACAGTTGAAGGTTCATGAAAGGAACTATCCTACTCATGACTTAGAACTGGCAGCAGTTGTGTTTGTCTTGAAATTGTGGAGACATTATCTGTACGGTTCGAGATTTGAAGTGTATAGTGATCATAAGAGTTTGAAGTATCTTTTCGATCAGAAAGAGCTCAATATGAGGCAAAGAAGGTGGTTGGAATTTCTCAAAGATTATGATTTTGGTTTGAATTACCATCCTGGTAAGGCAAATGTGGTTGCGGATGCTTTGAGCAGGAAATCCTTGCATATGTCTATGATGATGGTTCGTGAATTGGATTTAATTGAACAATTCCGAGATTTGAGTTTAGTTTGTGAAAGTACTCCGAAGTGTGTTCGTTTGGGTATGTTGAAACTTACTAGTGGTATTCTAGAAGAGATCAGGATCGGGCAAAAATCTGATGTTAATTTAGTTGATAAATTGACATTGATCAACCAAGGCCAAGGTGGCGAGTTTAGAATTGATGAAAATGATGTTATGAGATTTGGCGATAGAGTTTGTGTTCCGGATGTTGCAGAAATCAAGAAGAGTATATTAGAGGAAGGACATCGCAGTGGGATGAGTATTCACCCGGGTGCCACGAAAATGTATCATGATTTGAAGAAATTGTTTTGGTGGCCGGGAATGAAAAAGGAGATAGCTGAATTTGCGTATGCATGTTTAATCTGTCATAAATCGAAGATTGAGCATCAGAAGCCGTCTGGATTTATGCAACCAATGTTTATTCCAGAATGGAAGTGGGATAGTATTTCTATGGATTTTGTATCTGGGTTGCCAAGGACTCCGATGAATTGTGAAGCAATATGGGTCGTTGTGGATAGGTTGACTAAGTCTGCTCATTTTATACCGGTGCGAATGGATTACTCAATGGAGAGATTGGCACAGTTATATATTGAGAAAATAGTGAGTTTGCATGGAGTTCCTTCTAGTATTGTGTCAGATAGAGATCCGAGGTTCACTTCGAAATTTTGGGAAGGATTGCAGAAGGCTTTGGGTACTAAATTGAGGTTGAGTTCGGCTTACCATCCTCATACTGATGGACAGACGGAGAGGACGATTCAATCATTAGAAGATTTATTGCGTGCTTGTGTTTTAGAGCAGGGTGGAGCTTGGGATAGCTATTTGCCATTGATTGAATTTACTTATAACAATAGTTACCATTCGAGTATTGGTATGGCTCCGTTTGAGGCATTGTATGGTAGACGGTGTAGAACACCTTTGTGTTGGTATGAATCTGGAGAAAGTTCGGTAGTTGGGCCAGAGATTGTTCAGCAGACTACTGAAAAGATCAAATTGATTCAAGAAAAGATGAGAGCTTCTCAGAGTCGTCAGAAAAGTTATCATGACAAGAGGAGAAAGAATTTAGAATTCAGTGCTGGAGATCATGTGTTTATGAGAGTTACTCCGATGACGGGTATTGGTCGAGCGTTGAAATCTAAGAAGTTGACTCCGCGTTTTATTGGTCCGTTTCAGGTTACGGAAAGAGTTGGAGAAGTTGCTTATCGTATTGCTTTACCTCCGAGACTTGCGAATTTGCATGATGTTTTTCATGTTTCTCAGTTGAGGAGATACATTCCAGACCCATCTCATGTGATCCAAATAGATGATGTACAGGTGAGAGATAACCTGACAGTAGAAACATTGCCTATGAGGATAGAAGATCGGGAAGTGAAACAGTTAAGAGGTAAAGAGATAGCATTAGTAAAGGTTGCTTGGGGAGGTCCAGCAGATGGAAATATCACTTGGGAGCTGGAGAGCCAGATGAAAGAGGCTTATCCTGAGCTGTTCGTCTAAGGTATGTTTTCGAGGACGAAAACTCTTTTAGTGGGGGAGAGTTGTAACACCCCGTTTTCAATTAATTGAATTATTTAAATTTGGGAATTTATTTTATTAGAATTAATAAAATAAAAAGAATTATTTATTTTGGAGTATTTGAGGAAAATAAAAGAAATAAGGAATATTGGGATTTTTTTATGTTATTGGGCTTAGATGTTGTTAGTAAAGAGTGGGGGTGCAGAGAAATAAAGTTATGTTTGGGACTTAGGCCATTTTCTCATTTTTGGTTTTCACGTAAGAACAGAAGTTGGAATTTGGGAAAATAGAGCTCTGAAGAACGGAGAACGAAGAACATCGCCCAAGAACTCAAAGCTGCTAATTGATAAGGTAAGGGGGGTTTATACTCGATTTATATTTGTTTATGGGTTTATGTACGGTTGATTCGGGTAATTGTAGGAAAATCCCAATTGTTAGATGTTTCTAGGGATCGATAACCGTAGGACTGAACCTTGTTAGAAAAGGGCTAGGTTCCCAATTTTATGAATCGATTAAGAGTTTTAGGTCCCAAATGAGGAATTGGGAGTATATATCATGATCGTGAATTTACCTTGGAAGTTGTAGGGATAACCTCAGTGTCAGTAGAATTCCCCAAAAGGACGGTTAGTTCCCGATTAAGGTTATTATAATAATTGTTGGTAACTTGGATATTGTGGTGTTGTTGTGAATTGTACAAACTCGATGCGTTAGGTACTGAAATGCGCGTTTTGGCGGACGTTTTCCCGCATTTGGACTGCCGTTTCTGAGCTGCTGCAGGTTCAGGAAAATCCTGTACGCGCTCAGCAACACGGGCCGTGTTGCACAACACGGGTGCCCGTGTTGCTCCTCTGAGTTGGAAGGGTGTGTGCTCCTGGTTGCACGACACGGGCCGTGTTGCACAACACGGGTACCCGTGTCAGAGCCCCTGTACTGATAAAAAATTAAATGTGCGTTTTTCTGGACGTGCTGCAAAACACGGGCCGTGTTGCACAACACGGGTGCCCGTGTTGCCCTGCTGTGTTGATTTTCTGAATTTTTGATTTCAGTGTTTTAATGTCGGATTTTTATTGCCATGCTTTAGATATGTATCGAGCATGAATTATGATATAATTGATGTGATTGGTTGATGTTTGAATAGTACGCTGAGTGATTACATGCTATTCGTAACTTGATATGATTGATGTTTAATTAGTATGCTGAGTGATTACATGCTATTCATATCATGTTATGTTTGATATTGTTGATGTGCATGATATGTTGATCGATGTTCATAGTATGCTGAGTGTTACATACTTACATATCATGTTGCATTTGTTAATTCCCATTGTGTGGGATTAACATGGTGGCCAATATACGTGTCCGCGATTTAATGGAACGTTGAGGTGGTAGCCGTGTCCGCGATATAATGGAACGGTGAGTTATCCGTGACCCGAGATTTAATGGGGCGGTGAAGTGGTACCACATGCATGGGTGTGTTGCATTACTCGAATATGACATGAATGGATGATTTTTCCAATGTTATATTTGATTGTCTGTATGCACGTATGATTTGATAAATGGTTGATGATGTTTTGATGAATACTTGCAAATATGAAAGACAATATGTCATGGATATATGAATTGTAAAGGTTGTGTAAATTATGAAATATGCTAATTATTGGGTGAGGCTTATGATTTCGTGAATTGATTGTTATGAATGTATAACCAAATGTATATTTGAGAAGCTCACCCTTACTGTTGAATATTTCAGATTGAGGAGCTTCGCTCAGGTGCTTGGCGAAGGCTTATCGTGTCTAGTTTAGTTTCGTTTTAGTATGTCCGGGTCATGCTCTGATAGTTGTAACTCCGGGAACGTTTGGTTGTCGAGCTGCTTTAGTCAGACTCGTTTATTTTCTGTTAATTGTTATAATATGACGTTGACTTTTCCAGGTGTTAATCCCTGATGATTTTGGAAAATATTATAACATTTGATTTATTAAATAAATTATTCCGCTGTGTTGACATGTATGAGTTACCACTAAAATTATGCATGACAGGAATTTATTTTATTAAAAGGCAATTGTAGCATTCCTCGATTATTACATGTACTCTGAGTTTATAATTTTAATTAATCGCGAAAATTATATGCGGGGTTTAGAGGGTGTTACAAGTTTACCCTTTAGATATGTACTTAAAATAAGGGAATAAATTGTGTTTTTTTGAAGAAAAAAAATCTTAATGTGTCTAAGAATTTTACCTCGGTATTTTATTGAGTGAAGTGAAAGCATTATCATAGAATGTAATATTTTTAATAGTGTTAGAAACAAATGAGTCAATATAAAAATAAAGATTTGAATATGACATAACACTTGACACGACAAGGATATTGATGTGGGGTCAATAATAATTTGATAAAATAACATAACTCAATGTAATATTACTGTTATGGGCTGGTAAAGAGCCCAATAGAAGAAATGCACATTTACGAAGGAATAAACCGAAGACAGAATTCTTAGAAGTTATAATTCATTGTTTTAAAGAAAAATTTGTATTCGACATAGATGTGTTTGACCTAGTAGAAGTAATAAAAATCAGTTATATTTGATAGAATCAGATGCATCGTATAACTGTTGCTTCAAAGCCAAATGTAATACCCAATATTATAAATACCTCCTAATGACATTGATAAATTATATTAAGTGATGATTATTAGTGAACTAATGAATAATAACTAGTCTACTTATATTTATATTGAATTAAAATATAATTAGAAGGGTGTTGATGAGTATTACTGTCCATTCGCATTGAAGTAGTAAGGGTTTTTTTAATCTCATTTGGAACAAAATCTGATTTGTAGAGACAAAGGAGAAAAGAAGTGTGAAAATTAGGATGGACTAGAAAACCCATTTGTCCATATCAACTCCTCCAATCTTACATGCACCAAGAGCAACTTCCATCTCTTGATTCTTCGTACTCTACTTCTGTCTTGGTAGCTTCTAACTCTCAATATCAAGGTGAGACTCATTAGATAGAAAATTGAGTTTTTAAGAAATGACCTGAAAATGGAGATTAAGGGTTTAGATGAGTAAATGCTTATTGTATGCTTACGATATTGATGTATGAGTTGTATTATACTCAATTTTCGTGATTTCATGTGATGGGTACTGTTGCTAGAGGATGGAAATTAGGGTTTTGAAATCGAAGATCAAACTATACAAATTCTAACTTTTAAGGGTGGAAATCTCTATAATTAAAAATTGTTGATTTTGTAAAGCGCACTTAACGTGACCTGGGACACCAAATTTTAATAATTATTTCTGCAAGTGTAGATTTGTTCCATTATTCGAACCAAATGCCTCTTTATTTTTATTTCTTTGTAAGTGTGAATAAACACTTAATTACCGTTTATTTAGTGATTGTGAGATCTTGAGAAAAAGTTCTAGAGACTTAAAAGATAGAAAAATTATATTTGCAATTTCTACGAATATTTTAAAATTATTTTTTATTTCATTTAATTTATAATTTATTTATTTTATAATTTTCAACTTTCAAGGATTATGTATTTTTTAATATTTTGCACTTTTAGTAAGGGTCATATTTTAAAATATTAGAACATGCACATATATTGTTTGAGACAACCTTACATTGCATTGATGCATTCATCACATATAAGAATCCAATAAAGTTATAAAAATTAATAATAATTAGAAAAACACTATGCCTTAAATGATGCTAAAAATTTAACATTAACATGTGGACGTTGATAATAGTTTTAAAAAAATGATATAACACAATATATTTGTATGTATGTAACTTATATTTTATAGGTAATAATATATAATGTTATAAAACTTAATGAATTATTTCTAAAATGATTATCTATTTTTTGTAAGCAAGATATAGATTGAAATGAGAGTTAATGATTTTCAAACCTGTTTACAAAAAACGATAAAACGAAAAATTATAAATCAAGTAAAATTGCAAAAGATAATATAAAAATTATTTGCAAAAATCATAGTAATTACATTTATAATATGTAATCTCACTTATGAAAAACCATTTCCATAACATAAATTTAAAAAGGATCATCTGATAAATAATGATAGATACAAAATACATAAATAAAATATTGGTTAGAATTTACAATCACTTTTTATTTTTATTTTTAACTTATATAAAATTCATTCTTACATGAAATGAACGATAAGAAGAGACATATTTAATAAATGAAGAATAAGGAAGATCATGTATATACTACTTGTATGATATATGGGTTGTTCAGACATATAGTTAGTGTTTATGAGTGAAATGCCTAACACTAAGAATCATATTTAATTAATGAAAATGTGAGTAAATCAATTGTGTAGTTTATCTATTAATTAAAATTTATTTTTTAAATCAAAATTTATAGTATATCAAATACGTAACAATAAAAAACCAATGTCCATAATAATTTCATTATACTATAAATAATAAAACACACTTGCACTACATTAAATAAATCCCTTTTACCTTAGTTGAAAAACAATTTTTATCTTGATTTTAAAAGTTGGATAACATAAAGGTCATAAAAGAATTTTACTTTTCTCCTCGGTTATGGATGAAAAAGTGTATGGTATGTAAATTCAAACACATCAACAACAAATATATAACTATATGAGGTGAAATGTGTGAATATATATATATATATATATATATATATATATATATATATATATATATATATATATATATATATATATATATATATATATATATATATATATATATATATATATATATATATATATATATATATATATATATATATATATATATATATATATATATATATATATATATATATATATATATATATATATATATATATATATATATATATATATATATATATATATATATATATATATATATTGAAATATAAGTTTTTATAATTTTACATTTTTTATTTTGAAGAAGAATCCTAACATTTTCATCATTATCAATGTTTGTGACTCAAATATATAGTGTGTTATTAGTATTCTAAATGAGTGGTGTGACAATTATAAGTTGATTAGTAATGTTTTATGTGGATTAATATGGTGGCACTATGTTGAGCGTTTATACTCAATAAATAGATGACAAAAATTTGTTTATGGACGACAAAGAAACTAAACAATCTAGATTACTTTTGATTCGATTGAGACAAAAAATGAGGTAACAAGTTTTTTTATTTTCTTAAATGAAAAGTAAATAAAATAGGGACTTTTCTCCTCTTTGGCTAAACCAACTGAGGTAATAGATTAATTCTATTGGAAAACAAGATGAACGGAAACAATTAAAAGTAACATGTATTATTTCATTTTTTCAGTTTTTTACCATTCACCAATTATTTTATGTGTTGCAATAATAAAAAAAAAGACTATATTCAAAATTAATTTTTCAAGATCTTGTTTTGTGAAACAACAATATTACAATAAGATTAGGAATTAATTTCTCAATAATGTTTTTGTTTTATTGTTAAATATTGGGAAGTTATTCTAAAATATAACAATATTATCTTTTACCATTCAACATTGGCAAGAGGTGGAAATGACAAAATCATCATCATTATGAGAGTACAAGAACATAAAAATGATTTGTTAAAATTTGGTGTTAGAAGAAGAACAACACATAAACAAAGAATTTTGTTTTTGTCTTGTAAGTCATCCCAAAGAATGATGTTTACAATTATGGAGCTGTTGTATATATGATTTAGATTTCCGGTAAAACTTAGTGAACTAATCCTTTTATAGTTAAATATAGGTATCATAACTCCAGTTATTAGAGAAACAAATGGAATCAATAATTTAGTAATTAAGTATAAAATAAAATAAAAATAAAGGTGTCACTTTTAAATAAATAAAAACCAAAACTACAGTTGATGGGATTCGAATCATGTATCCTAGATTAGTTTACCCATTTAGGGGTGTACTTAAAACAAGGGAGTAAATGGTATTTTTTTGAGAAAAAAATATCTTACCGTGTCTATGAATTTTACCTCAGTAATTTGTTGGGTGAACTGAAAGGATTATCATATAATGTAATATTTTTAGTGTTGGAATCAAATGAATCAATATAAAAATAAAGATTTGAATACGATAAAACACTTGACACGACAAGGATATTGATGTGAGGTCGATAATAATTTGAGAAAATAACATAACTCAATGTAATAGTACTGTTATGGGTTGGCAAAGAGCCCAATAAAGGAAATGCACATTTAACTTTCGCAAAGTAATAAACCAAAGACAAAACTTATTGAAATTATAATTCATTGTTTTAAAGAAAAGTTTGTATTCGACATAGGTGTTTTTGACCTAGTCGAAGTAATAGAAGTTTGTTGTATTCGACAGAGTCAGATACAATATATAACTGTTGTTTCAAAGACAAATGTAAATCTCGATATTATAAATACCTCTTAATGACATTGCTAAATTATATTAAGTGATGATTATTAGTGAACTAATGTATAATACCTAATCCACTTAGATTTATATTGGATTTTAAAATATCAATAGAAGGGTGATGATGGGTATTATTGTCCATTCCCACTTAAATAGAAGTAGTATGGGTTATTTTGGTTGCTATCCCAATCCTCATTTGGAACAAAATATAATTCGTGGAGACAAAAGAGAGAAGAAGCGTGAAAACAAGGAGGGAGAAGAAAAGCCTTTTGTCCAAATCAAGTCCTCCAATCTTGCATGTACAAAGAGCAACTTCCATCTCTTGATTCTTCATACTCTACTTTTGTCTTGGCAGCTTCTACCTCTCTATATCAACGTGACTCTCATTATTGATTCTTCATTACTTTATTTTTCAATTTATTTACCATTCACCAATTTTTTTATGTGTTGCAACAATCAAATAAAAGATTATATTCAAAACTAATTTTTTAAGATCTTGTTTTGTGAACCAACAATATTACAATATGATTAGGAATTAATTTCTCAATGTTGATAGTCGAAGAAAGCAATATAATATAGAATGCTTTCTTTTATTGATAGATATTGGGAAGTTATTCCAAAATATAACACTATTATCTTTTACCATTTAAAATTGGCAAGAGGTTGAAACAACAAAATACTGTTGTAACCCCTTCTAATATTGTTGTATTCTCTTGAACCCCTTCTAATATTGTTGTATTCTCTTAACATCTTCTATATTATAGGTTATTGACAAGGCAAGTTCTCCTAAAGTGGAAGATTGTGTCAGGTGGTAGTTTAGTCTTGTTCAATATTGTATCAGCATCTTATAATCTTAAAGTGTTACATCATATAGTTGTATGCTACATGTACCTTTTTTACTCATTAATTCTTATACTTGATACAAATTTATATGTAAATACAAATGATTCAATTTTATCACATTAATCTATATAATTTAATAGACTTTATTTAGTCATAGTACTTATATGTTATTTTTGTATGAAATTGAATATTTTGTTTTATATTTATATTTTTACTATTAGTATTTTTAAAATTTTGGTATACTATAATATCTTATAAATTATGCTTTTAGATTCAAAGTGAATTTTATAGTGGGTATATTATGAAGAATAAAAATAGAAAAAGTTTAAATTGGTATGTAACAAACAGACTTAAGAAAATAATTTTTAATTCAGATTAAAAGTCTAACTTAACACTGCAAGACTTATTAAATGAAATATATAATTGATTTTATAAAATTTTTAATTGATTTAACAAGTGTTTTATGCATTGTAAATTTTTATATTCTTAAAATTGTAACAATATTTTCAAAATATAAATTTGTAATTGTTTATATATTTTTTTGTAAGTGTGAATAGACACTTAATTATAATTTATTTAGTGATTGTGAGATCTAGCGAAAATGTTCTAGAGCCATAACACATAGAAAAATTATAATTGCAATTTTTGTGAATATTTTGAAATCATTTTTTATTTAATTTAGTTTTTAAAATTACTAATAATTTTCAATGATTATGTATTTTTCTAAAGTTTAGACTTTAGTAAGGTCATATTTTGCAAAATTAGAACATGCACCAATATTGTTACATCGCATTGATGCATTCTCACATATAAGAATCCAATAAAGTTATAAAAATTAATAATAATTAGAAAAGCACTATGCAACAAATGATGGAAACAAATCTAACATTAACATGTGGATGATCATAATAGTTTTAAAAAAAAACATAACACAATATAATTGTATGTAACTTATAATTTATAGATAATAATATATAATGTTATAAAAGTTAATGAATTACTTTAAAAACGATTATCTATTTTTTGGTAAGCAAGTTATGGATTGAAACGAGAATTAAAGGTTTTCGAACCTGTTTATAAAAAACATAAAATGAGAAATTATAAATTAAATAAAATTACAAAAGATAGTATAAAGGTTTTTTGCAAAAGTCGTAAAAATTACATTTATAATATATAATCTCACTTATGATAGTGCTTTCCATAACATAAATTTAAAAATGATTATATGATAGATAATGGCAGATACAAAATACATAAATGATAGATAATGACAAATACAAAATACATAAATAAAATATTGGTTAGAATTTACAATCACTTTTTATTTTTACTTTTAAGTTCTATAATATTTCTTCTCACATGAAATACACAATAAGGATAACGAGAGACATATTTAATAAATGAAGAATAAGGAAGATCATGTATATACTATTTGTAAGATATATTAGTTGTTCAGACATATAGTTAGTGTTTATGAGTGAAATGCATGACTCTAAGAATCATATTTAATTAATGAGTGAAATGTATATACTATTAATTAAAATTTATTTTTTAAATTAAAATTTATAATATATTAAATTTGTTTGTTCTTTTCTTTACTTAATAAAATAATATATTTTCACAACAAATATTTGTAACAATAACAAACCAATGTCCATAATAATATGATTATTCTATAAACAATAAAACACACTTGCACTACAATAAAAAAATCGCTTTTATCTTAGTTAAAAAAGAATTTTTACCTCGATTTTAAGACTGGGATAACATAAATATCATAAAAGAATTTTACTTTTCTCCTTGGTTATGGATGAACGGAGTGAAAAAGTGTATGATCTGTGGATTCGAACACATCAACAACAAATTCATAATTTATAAAAAAATACTCAGCTTTACTTCTTAGTGATAAAATTATATGAGGTGAAATGTGTGTCTATATATATATATATATATATATATATATATATATATATATATATATATATATATATATATATATATATATATATATATATATATATATATATATATATATATATATATATATATATATATATATATATATATTGAAATACAAGTTTTTATAATTTTACATTTATTTTTATTTAAACCTACGAGTATAATTTTGAAGAAGAATCCTACCATTTTCATCATTATCAATGTTTGTGATTTAAATATATAGTGTGTCATTAGCGTTCTAAATGAGTATTGTGACAGTTGTACGTTGATTAGTAATGTTTCATGTGGATTAATATGTTGGCACTCTGTTGAGTGTTCATACTCAATAAATAGATGACAAAATTTTGTTTATGGACGACAAAGAAACACAATAATCTAGATTACTTTTGATTTGAGACAAAAAATGAGGTAAAAAGTTTATTTCATTTTTTAAATGAAATCTAAATAAAATAGGGACTTTGTCCTCTGTGGCTAAATCAACTGAGGTAATATATTAATTCTATTGCTAAATAATGTGGATGAAAACAATTGAATGTAACATGTATTACTTTATTTTTCAATTTTTTACCATTCACCAAATTTTTTATGTGTTGCAACAATAAAATAAAATATTATATTCAAAACAAATTTTTCAAGATCTTTTTTTGTGAAACAACAAAATTACAATATGATTAGGAATTAATTTCTCAATGTTGATAGTCAAAGAAAATAATATAATATAGAATGCTTTCTTTGATCGATAGATATTGGGAAGTTATCCCAAAATATAACAATATTATCTTTTACCATTCAACATTGGCAAGATGTGAAAACAACAAAATTATCTTCATTATGTGAGTAGATTGCAACAACATAAAAATTATTTGTTAAAAGTTTGTGTTAGAAGAACAACACATAACCAAAGAAGTTTTTTGTCTTCAAAGTCATCCCAAAGAATGATGTTTACGAGTATGAAGTAGTTAGTTGTATATATGATTTAGATTTCTAGTAAAACTTAGTGAACTAATCCTTTTATAATTAAATATGGGTATCATAACTCTCCGTTAGTAGAGAAACGGATAGAATTGATAATTTAATAATTAAGTAAAAAATAAAATTAAAATAAAGGTGTCACGTTTAAAGAAATAAAAATAAAAATTGTAGTTGCTGGAATACGAATCATGTATCCTAGATTAGTTTACCCTTTAGATATGTACTTAAAACAAGGGAATAAATGGTGTTTTTTTGAAGAAAAAAAATCTTAGCGTGTCTAAGAATTTTACCTCGGTATTTTATTGAGTGAAGTGAAAGCATTATCATAAAATGTAATATTTTTAATAGTGTTAGAAACAAATGAGTCAATATAAAAATAAAGATTTGAATATGACATAGCACTTGACACGACAAGGATATTGATGTGGGGTCAATAATAATTTGATAAAATAACATAACTCAATGTAATATTACTGTTATGGGCTGGTAAAGAGCCCAATAGAAGAAATGCACATTTACGAAGGAATAAACCAAAGACAGAATTCTTAGAAGTTATAATTCATTGTTTTAAAGAAAAATTTGTATTCGACATAGATGTGTTTGACCTAGTAGAAGTAATAAAAATCAGTTATATTTGATAGAATCAGATACATCGTATAACTGTTGCTTCAAAGCCAAATGTAATACCCAATATTATAAATACCTCCTAATGACATTGATAAATTATATTAAGTGATGATTATTAGTGAACTAATGAATAATAACTAGTCTACTTATATTTATATTGAATTAAAATATAAATAGAAGGGTGTTGATGAGTATTACTGTCCATTCGCATTGAAGTAGTAAGGGTTTTTTTAATCTCATTTGGAACAAAATCTGATTTGTAGAGACAAAGGAGAAAAGAAGCGTGAAAATTAGGAAGGACTAGAAAACCCATTTGTCCAAATCAACTCCTCCAATCTTACATGCACCAAGAGCAACTTCCATCTCTTGATTCTTCGTACTCTACTTCTGTCTTGGTAGCTTCTAACTCTCTATATCAAGGTGAGACTCATTAGATAGAAAATTGAGTTTTTTAGAAATGACCTGAAAATGGAGATTAAGGGTTTAGATGAGTAAATGCTTATTGCATGCTTACGATATTGATGTATGAGTTGTATTATACTCAATTTTCGTGATTTCATGTGATGGGTACTGTTGCTAGAGGATGGAAATTAGGGTTTTGAAATCGAAGATCAAACTATACAAATTCTAACTTTTAAGGGTGGAAATCTCTATAATTAAAAATTGTTGATTTTGTAAAGCGCACTTAACGTGACCTGGGACACCAAATTTTAATAATTATTTCTGCAAGTGTAGATTTGTTCCATTATTCGAACCAAATGCCTCTTTATTTTTATTTCTTTGTAAGTGTGAATAAACACTTAATTACCGTTTATTTAGTGATTGTGAGATCTTGAGAAAAAGTTCTAGAGACATAAAAGATAGAAAAATTATATTTGCAATTTCTACGAATATTTTAAAATTATTTTTTATTTCATTTAAATTATAATTTATTTATTTTATATTTCATTTAGTTTATAATTTTCAATTTTCAAGGATTATGTATTTTTTAATATTTTGCACTTTTAGTAAGGGTCATATTTTAAAATATTAGAACATGCACCTATATTGTTTGAGACAACCTTACATTGCATTGATGCATTCATCACATATAAGAATCCAATAAAGTTATAAAAATTAATAATAATTAGAAAAACACTATGCCTTAAATGATGCTAAAAATTTAACATTAACATGTGGACGTTGATAACAGTTTTAAAAAAATGATATAACACAATATATTTGTATGTATGTAACTTATATTTTATAGGTAATAATATATAATGTTATAAAACTTAATGAATTATTTCTAAAATGATTATCTATTTTTTGTAAGCAAGATATAGATTGAAACGAGAGTCAATGATTTTCAAACCTGTTTACAAAAAACGATAAAACGAAAAATTATAAATCAAGTAAAATTGCAAAAGATAATATAAAAATTATTTGCAAAAATCATAGTAATTACATTTATAATATGTAATCTCACTTATGAAAAACCATTTCCATAACATAAATTTAAAAAGGATCATCTGATAAATAATGATAGATACAAAATAAATAAATAAAATATTGGTTAGAATTTACAATCACTTTTTATTTTTATTTTTAACTTATATAATATTCATTCTTACATGAAATGAACGATAAGAAGAGACATATTTAATAAGTGAAGAATAAGGAAGATCATGTATATACTATTTGTATGATATATGGGTTGTTCAGACATATAGTTAGTGTTTATGAGTGAAATGCCTAACACTAAGAATCATATTTAATTAATGAAAATGTGAGTAAATCAATTGTGTAGTATATGTATTAATTAAAATTTATTTTTTAAATCAAAATTTATAGTATATCAAATACGTAACAATAAAAAACCAATGTCCATAATAATTTGATTATACTATAAATAATAAAACACACTTGCACTACATTAAATAAATCCCTTTTACCTTAGTTGAAAAACAATTTTTATCTTGATTTTAAAAGTGGGATAACATAAAGGTCATAAAAGAATTTTACTTTTCTCCTCGGTTATGGATGAAAAAGTGTATGTTATGTCAATTCAAAGACATCAACAACAAATATATAACTATATGAGGTGAAATGTGTGAATATATATATATATATATATATATATATATATATATATATATATATATATATATATATATATATATATATATATATATATATATATATATATATATATATATATATATATATATATATATATATATATATATATATATATATATATATATATATATATATATATATATATATATATATATATATATATATATATATATATATATATATATATATATATATATATATATATATATATATATATATATATATATATATATATATATATATATATATATATATATATTGAAATACAAGTTTTTATAATTTTACATTTTTTTTATTTTGAAGAAGAATCCTAACATTTTCATCATTATCAATGTTTGTGACTCAAATATATAGTGTGTTATTAGTGTTCTAAATGAGTGGTGTGACAATTATAAGTTGATTAGTAATGTTTTATGTGGATTAATATGGTGGCATTGTGTTGAGCGTTTATACTCAATAAATAGATGACAAAAATTTGTTTATGGACGACAAAGAAACTAAACAATCTAGATTACTTTTGATTCGATTGAGACACAAAATGAGGTAACAAGTTTTTTTATTTTCTTAAAGGAAAAGTAAATAAAATAGGGACTTTTCTCCTCTTTGGCTAAACCAACTGAGGTAATAGATTAATTCTATTGGAAAACAAGATGAACGGAAACAATTAAAAGTAACATGTATTGTTTCATTTTTTCAGTTTTTTACCATTCACCAATTATTTTATGTGTTGCAATAACAAAAAAAAAGACTATATTCAAAATTAATTTTTCAATATCTTGTTTTGTGAAACAACAATATTACAATAAGATTAGGAATTAATTTCTTAATAATGTTTTTGTTTTATTGATAAATATTGGGAAGTTATTCTAAAATATAACAATATTATCTTTTACCATTCAACATTGGCAAGAGGTGGAAATGACAAAATCATCATCATTATGAGAGTACAAGAACATAAAAATGATTTGTTAAAATTTGGTGTTAGAAGAAGAACAACACATAAACAAAGAATTTTGTTTTTGTCTTGTAAGTCATCCCAAAGAATGATGTTTACAATTATGGAGCTGTTGTATATATGATTTAGATTTCCGGTAAAACTTAGTGAACTAATCCTTTTATAGTTAAATACAGGTATCATAACTCCAGTTATTAGAGAAACAAATGGAATCAATAATTTAGTAATTAAGTATAAAATAAAATAAAAATAAAGGTGTCACTTTTAAATAAATAAAAACAAAAACTGCAGTTGATGGGATTCGAATCATGTATCCTAGATTAGTTTACCCATTTAGGTGTGTACTTAAAACAAGGGAATAAATGGTATTTTTTTTGAGAAAAAAATATCTTAGCGTGTCTATGAATTTTACCTCAGTAATTTGTTGGGTGAACTGAAAGGATTATCATATAATGTAATATTTTTAGTGTTGGAATCAAATGAATCAATATAAAAATAAAGATTTGAATACGACAAAACACTTGACACGACAAGGATATTGATGTGAGGTCGATAATAATTTGAGAAAATAACATAACTCAATGTAATAGTACTGTTATGGGTTGGCAAAGAGCCCAATAAAGGAAATGCACATTTACCTTTCGCAAAGTAATAAACCAAAGACAAAACTTATTGAAATTATAATTCATTGTTTTAAAGAAAAGTTTGTATTCGACATAGGTGTGTTTGACCTAGTCGAAGTAATAGAAGTCTGTTGTATTCGACGGAGTCAGATACAATATATAACTGTTGTTTCAAAGACAAATGTAAATCTCGATATTATAAAATACCTCTTAATGACATTGCTAAATTATATTAAGTGATGATTATTAGTGAACTAATGTATAATACCTAATCCACTTAGATTTATATTGGATTTTAAAATATCAATAGAAGGGTGATGATGAGTATTATTGTCCATTCGCACTTAAATAGAAGTAGTATGGGTTATTTTGGTTGCTATCCCAATCCTCATTTGGAACAAAATATAACTGGTGGAGACAAAAGAAAGAAGAAGCTTGAAAAGAAGGAGGTAGAAGAAAAGCCTTTTGTCCAAATCATGTCCTCCAATCTTGCATGTACAAAGAGCAACTTCCATCTCTTGATTCTTCATACTCTACTTTTGTCTTGGCAACTTCTACCTCTCTATACCAACGTGACTCTCATTATTGATTCTTCATTACTTTATTTATTAATTTATTTACCATTCACCAATTTTTTTATGTGTTGCAACAATCAAATAAAAGATTATATTCAAAACTAATTTTTTAAGATCTTGTTTTGTGAACCAACAATATTACAATATGATTAGGAATTAATTTCTCAATGTTGATAGTCGAAGAAAGCAATATAATATAGAATGCTTTCTTTTATTGATAGATATTGGGAAGTTATTCCAAAATATAACACTATTATCTTTTACCATTTAAAATTGGCAAGAGGTGGAAACAACAAAATACTGTTGTAACCCCTTCTAATATTGTTGTATTCTCTTGAACCCCTTCTAATATTGTTGTATTCTCTTAACATCTTCTATATTATAGGTTATTGACAAGGCAAGTTCTCCTAAAGTGGAAGATTGTGTCAGGTGGTAGTTTAGTCTTGTTCAATATTGTATCAGCATCTTATAATCTTAAAGTGTTACGTCATATAGTTGTATGCTACATGTACCTTTTTTACTCATTAATTCTTATACTTAATACAAATTTATATGTAAATACAAATGATTCAATTTTATCACATTATTCTATATAATTTAATAGACTTTATTTAGTCATAGTACTTATATGTTATTTTTCTATGAAATTGAATATTTTGTTTTATATTTATATTTTTACTATTAGTATTTTTAAAATTTTGGTATACTATAATATCTTATAAATTATGCTTTTAGATTCAAAGTGAATTTTATAGTGGGTATATTATGAAGAATAAAAATAGAAAAAGTTTAAATTGGTATGTAACAAACAGACTTAAGAAAATAATTTTTAAGTCAGATTAAAAGTCTAACTTAACACTGCAAGACTTATTAAATGGAATATATAATTGATTTTATAAAATTTTTAATTGATTTAACAAGTGTTTTATGCATTGTAAATTTTTATATTCTTAAAATTGTAACAATATTTTCAAAATATAAATTTGTAATTGTTTATATTTTTTTTTGTAAGTGTGAATAGACACTTAATTATAATTTATTTAGTGATTGTGAGATCTAGCGAAAATGTTCTAGAGCCATAACACATAGAAAAATTATAATTGCAATTTTTGTGAATATTTTCAAAACATTTTTTATTTAATTTAGTTTTTTAAAATTACTAATAATTTTCAATGATTATTTATTTTACTAAATTTTAGACTTTTAGTAAGGTCATATTTTGCAAAATTAGAACATGCACCAATATTGTTACATCGCATTGATGCATTCTCACATATAAGAATCCAATAAAGTTATAAAAATTAATAATAATTAGAAAAGCACTATGCAACAATTGATGGAAACAAATCTAACATTAACATGTGGATGATCATAATAGTTTTAAAAAAAAACATAACACAATATAATTGTATGTAACTTATAATTTATAGATAATAATATATAATGTTATAAAACTTAATGAATTACTTTAAAAACGATTATCTATTTTTTGGTAAGCAAGTTATGGATTGAAACGAGAATTAAAGGTTTTCGAACCTGTTTATAAAAAACATAAAACGAGAAATTATAAATTAAATAAAAGTACAAAAGATAATATAAAGGTTTTTTGCAAAAGTCGTAAAAATTACATTTATAATATATAATCTCACTTATGATAGTGCTTTCCATAACATAAATTTAAAAATGATTATCTGATAGATAATGGCAGATACAAAATACATAAATGATAGATAATGACAAATACAAAATACATAAATAAAATATTGGTTAGAATTTACAATCACTTTTTATTTTTACTTTTAAGTTCTATAATATTTCTTCTCACATGAATTACACAATAAGGATAACGAGAGACATATTTAATAAATGAAGAATAAGGAAGATCATGTATATACTATTTGTAAGATATATTAGTTGTTCAGACATATAGTTAGTGTTTATGAGTGAAATGCATGACTCTAAGAATCATATTTAATTAATGAGTGAAATGTATATACTATTAATTAAAATTTATTTTTTAAATTAAAATTTATAATATATTAAATTTGTTTGTTCTTTTCTTTACTTAATAAGATAATATATTTTCACAACAAATATTTGTAACAATAACAAACCAATGTCCATAATAATATGATTATTCTATAAACAATAAAACACACTTGCACTACAATAAAAAAATCCCTTTTATCTTAGTTAAAAAAGAATTTTTACCTCGATTTTAAGACTGGGATAGCATAAATATCATAAAAGAATTTTACTTTTCTCCTTGGTTATGGATGAACGGAGTGAAAAAGTGTATGATCTTTGGATTCGAACACATCAACAACAAATTCATAATTTATAAAAAAATACTCAGCTTTACTTCTTAGTGATAAAATTATATGAGGTGAAATGTGTGTCTATATATATATATATATATATATATATATATATATATATATATATATATATATATATATATATATATATATATATATATATATATATATATATATATATATATATATATATATATATATATATATATATATATATATATATATATATATATATATATATTGAAATACAAGTTTTTATAATTTTACATTTATTTTTATTTAAACCTACGAGTATAATTTTGAAGAAGAATCCTACCATTTTCATCATTATCAATGTTTGTGATTTAAATATATAGTGTGTCATTAGCGTTCTAAATGAGTATTGTGACAGTTGTACGTTGATTAGTAATGTTTCATGTGGATTAATATGTTGGCACTCTGTTGAGTGTTCATACTCAATAAATAGATGACAAAATTTTGTTTATGGACGACAAAGAAACACAATAATCTAGATTACTTTTGATTTGAGACAAAAATGAGGTAAAAAGTTTATTTCATTTTTTAAATGAAAACTAAATAAAATAGGGACTTTGTCCTCTGTGGCTAAATCAACTGAGGTAATATATTAATTCTATTGCTAAATAATGTGGATGAAAACAATTGAATGTAACATGTATTACTTTATTTTTTAATTTTTTACCATTCACCAAATTTTTTATGTGTTGCAACAATCAAATAAAATATTATATTCAAAACAAATTTTTCAAGATTTTTTTTGTGAAACAACAAAATTACAATATGATTAGGAATTAATTTCTCAATGTTGATAGTCAAAGAAAATAATATAATATAGAATGCTTTCTTTGATCGATAGATATTGGGAAGTTATCCCAAAATATAACAATATTATCTTTTACCATTCAACATTGGCAAGATGTGAAAACAACAAAATTATCTTCATTATGTGAGTAGATTGCAACAACATAAAAATTATTTGTTAAAAGTTTGTGTTAGAAGAACAACACATAACCAAAGAAGTTTTTTTGTCTTCAAAGTCATCCCAAAGAATGATGTTTACGAGTATGAAGTAGTTAGTTGTATATATGATTTAGGTTTATAGTAAAACTTAGTGAGCTAATCCTTTTATAATTAAATATGGGTATCATAACTCTCCGTTAGTAGAGAAACGGATAGAATTGATAATTTAATAATTAAGTAAAAAATAAAATAAAAATAAAGGTGTCACGTTTAAAGAAATAAAAATAAAAATTGTAGTTACTGGAATACGAATCATGTATCCTAGATTAGTTTACCCTTTAGATATGTACTTAAAACAAGGGAATAAATGGTGTTTTTTTGAAGAAAAAAAATCTTAGCATGTCTAAGAATTTTACCTCGGTATTTTATTGAGTGAAGTGAAAGCATTATCATAGAATGTAATATTTTTAATAGTGTTAGAAACAAATGAGTCAATATAAAAATAAAGATTTGAATATGACATAACACTTGACACGACAAGGATATTGATGTGGGGTCAATAATAATTTGATAAAATAACATAACTCAATGTAATATTACTGTTATGGGCTGGTAAAGAGCCCAATAGAAGAAATGCACATTTACGAAGGAATAAACCAAAGACAGAATTCTTAGAAGTTATAATTCATTGTGTTAAAGAAAAATTTGTATTCGACATAGATGTGTTTGACCTAGTAGAAGTAATAAAAATCAGTTATATTTGATAGAATCAGATACATCGTATAACTGTTGCTTCAAAGCCAAATGTAATACCCAATATTATAAATACCTCCTAATGACATTGATAAATTATATTAAGTTATGATTATTAGTGAACTAATGAATAATAACTAGTCTACTTATATTTATATTGAATTAAAATATAAATAGAAGGGTGTTGATGAGTATTACTGTCCATTCGCATTGAAGTAGTAAGGGTTTTTTTAATCTCATTTGGAACAAAATCTGATTTGTAGAGACAAAGGAGAAAAGAAGCGTGAAAATTAGGAAGGACTAGAAAACCCATTTGTCCATATCAACTCCTCC
>CATIWC010002324.1:0-166076 GCA_948472305.1 Vicia faba | reverse complement strand
CTACGAGTCATCTACCTACCCTAAGGAATTCGTCTGTGTAAATGTCCTTAAGATAGTGCCATCCCACCATTGAGAGGTAGGTAGCACCACCGTTGGAGGTATTCGGGTCAATTCGAGGGTTCGGGACAGTGTGGTCACCAGAGCAATAGGAGGGCACCTTAGAAGCTACCCCCATGCCATGTTCATGGACATGAGGACTTACTAAAACATCCTCTACTCGACGACCACTTTTCGAGGGGCAAGGCAACAGTGAGGCGTACCCTAGGGGTGGTGTGTGAATTGTGTGTCATTTTCAGATATGTTTATCTTATCATACATTGGTAATCTACGCTTTGTTTTTATTTTTGGCATTCATTCTTTCATGCGAGTTATTAACAGTTAAAAGATGCAAGAAGGTAAAAGTCCTACGCTATTACAAAGGCGCGGGTCTACATCGCCAAATTAATCCGAGACCCGATTTGAAATAAAATGCGGAAAATAAATGTCCTAATTAATTTATTACAAGGCTTTGGGGCAATTACATGAAATTTATAAAAAAAGAAATAAAATAAACGCGCGAAACGAAGTTATAATCGAAAGCGAGGGCGTTGGACCCTTTTAAAGAAATTAAATTGAAATTATGAAATTAATTATTAAATGAAAGCAAGAACTTATTTTTTGGAGTTTTTTATATTTATGGAATTTTAATGAGAAAATTAAATGGAATTTAAAAGTTAATTAAAACCCTAATTCTAAAATATTTTTAATTTATAAAAAAAAATGTTTAAATTGTACCCTAATTTACATTAATTATTTACATGGCATATTTATTTATAAAAATAATTAATACTTAATGATGGTAAAAAAAAAGAATAAAAGCATTAAAACCCTAATCTCCATATTTTTTAGTTTATTAAAAAAAACATTGAATTAAACCTAGAATTAAAACTAAATTAGTTATTACAATTTATTTACAAAAAGAAAAAAAACCATTTATGAATTAAATATTAAAACATATTTTTATTTTGACTTTCTGATTTTTTTGATTTTTTATGAAAATTAATTTTGATGAATTAACTAAAATAAATAAAACAAATAAATAGAAAAAATGAAAAGTAAGAAAATAATATGCAAACCAATGGGGGGTGTTGACCCCAGTTTTGGAGGTATGATCAGCAATCAGGCCCAATGAATTCAAGCCCTTGATTGACTTTCCTGGATGCGTGTGGAGCATTTGACTGATGTCCATGGTGGACTCCAGATCCTGACCTTCAGATCCATCTCCTGAGACGTGTGGCAAGCCAAGGCATTGGGTGTATGGTGTTCCTTTGGATGAAAGCTGCATAGAAGCATGTTGAACAAAATAATATTGAATAAGTGGGGGACCTGGGAATCGAACCCAGGTCCCAACGTTTGCCAAATGCACGTTCCACCATCTGAGTTGTATGCGCGTGTTTGTTAGCCAATGGAATATAAATAATATAAATGAAATAAGCGCTTAAAGTATTAACCAAGAAAAAAGCGCGCCAGCTATTCAAACTGGCCAACCCATGTCCAACACCTCAGCGTCTTCTCTATCACGCCTTTGTTTTGACTGAAAATATAGAACAGATAGCGGGGGTTTTAAACCCCCACTAAGTGGTACCTACAAAAATAGCGAATAGAGTATCACGTAATATAAATTAGGCGCGATAGGATCAATCGTTTCGTCCAGATGCCCTGGTTTTGATGGTACTGGTCTTGTTGTCTGATTTTTCCAGAAGAAGAAAGCCCCAAATTTACACCTCTGAAAACCTAGAAAACATCAATGGAATTTTTCTATACAAGCATTATTAATCCAATTCAATGGCACCATTAGCTTTGTTGAGTTCAAGTTAGTACAAAACAATCATTAGAATGTATGAATATGGCATATAAATCAAAACACGAGTATGCAAAATATCAAGAACATGACGACTTCGTTCTACCGATTCTTGAGGTTAGAATATTGGAATGATTATTTTGCTTTGAATTGCGCTGGAACTGTGTTTTCAGTTTTGAAGTTTTTGACAAAAAATGCAAAGTGTGTATGTTCTTCTGAGCACAGCTTTCAGGTTTTTTTTTATCAGGTTTAGGTTTATGCTTATATGAGGAATGAATTAGGGTAAGAATTCAAGCCAAAAAAACCTTTGCATTCATGAATCCAATATTTGATTTTCAATGAATCTTTTTCAATATTTTTCATGCCCTTTTGATACCAATCATGGCCAAATCTTTCCATATTAGTGATGCACGAAATCTTGGAGTTATGATAGACCTATTAGCTGCATAAAAAGATTTAAAATGCATGCTTGAGTATTTTTGTCATATTTTCTTTTATTAAATGAATTAATGGTGATAAAAATTCAAATAAATAATAAAAAATGATGAAATAAATCCCCTTTGGGTCAAATGGTCGTGCATAGCTTTTGGATGATGATTCTTGGAAGAAAATGTGGCCCATTAGCAATTTTGAGGCATTTGAAGCAAAGTTGACTTTTCAAAATTCCCAAAAATTTCCCAACTTCCACAAGGCATATCTTGCTCAATTTATAAGCTTTGATCATGTTCTTTGACATTTTGGAAAGGTCTTGAAGTCCTCTAACCAATGCCTTTGGTCCCATGTCCTTTTGATTTACCAATCTCAAGTTATGGTCTTTCACTTAAAGTCCCTTTTTGTTGACTTTTGAAAATGACCTATAATGTTGAGATTGATAACTTCTTGTGAGAGCATTTCTTGGACTTGAAGTGTGAAGAGGAGTTGTAGGAAATGTCATTCTCTTCAAAATGAGCTTTGGATAGAATTTTTCTGATGAACCATGTGGAAGTTATGCCTTGGTCAAGTTACAGTTGACTTTTTCAACTGTCCAAATATGGAAACTTTTGCATCTTGAGACTTTTTGAGCCATGCCTTGAGAAGCATGATCAAGAATTGATCAAATGATGTTTGTGGCTTCAAAATAATATGTTGATCAAAAATTTGGACTTTTGACTGTCAAATGACCATTTTGCCCCGGCAGTTGACTGCTGAGCAAATAGGGTTTTTGACTGTGCAATTTTGTGCTGTGAGTCTTGGAACTTAGCATATGGATGCTTGACCATGTTTGTAGGCATATAGGACTTGTTTGGACCCTTGAAAACTTCAATTTCTTTGCCAGAACCAAAACCCTAGTTTTTGACTGTTAGGAGGCCATTGAACTGTGCAACCCTTGAGGAGATTTTGAAGCATGCTCTTTGCAAATCTTGAAGAATATGGGAGGGCAAATTTTGGGGTACAACAGTTGCCCCTGTTCAATCTTCTTAAACCTGAGGATGCAGATTGGCTGACGTGCCTTTCGTAATCCGAAGGTGGAAGATGATTGAACACTAGAGTGCCCAGAAATTTGCGCTCACATGTTAGCAGTGTGATGGTGGGAATGGGCTTATGGATGCCATTTGGAGATTAGCGGATAGGGAGATGGGCTTATAGATGCCATGCTGAGAGGTGATGGAAGGTGGATGGGCTTATAGATGTCATCTGGGTGTCGATCGCGTAAGAGATTCCTTAGCGAGAACTTGCGTACCTGAAAAGAAAACGATTACCTGGCCTGTTACAGGAGCTGGTCTTCAAACTCTTACGTAGATGTGCCCTGACTGGTTACAGGAATTGGGTCTGGAGCTTCAAAAGGTTATGAATGAACCAGGGATGGTTACTACCTCAACGGGACGGTGAGAGAACTTGGGACGATTACTACCTCAACAGGAATGCTGAGAGAATCTTGGGGCGATTACTACCTCAACAGGAACACTGAGAGAATCTTGGGCGATTACTACCTCAACAGGAACGCTGAGAGAATCTTGGGGCGATTACTACCTCAACAGGAATGCTGAGAGAATCTTGGGGCGATTACTACCTCAACAGGAACGCTGAGAGAATATTGGGTGATTATTACCTCAACAGGAACGCTGAGAGAATCTTGGGGCGATTACTACCTCAACAGGAACGCTGAGAGAATCTTGGGCGATTACTACCTCAACAGGAACACTGGGAGAATCTTGGATGTCTTCTACTGGGATAAGAATCAGGGAGATCTTAGGGTCGATCTGACTGAACCGGAGAAGGCCTTTGACTGGATAAGAATCAGGAAAATCTTAGGGTCGATTTAACTGAACCAGACTAAAGTCTTGGAATATCTTCAACTGGATAAGAATCAGGGAGATCTTAGGGTCGATCTGACTGAACCAGAGAAGGCCTTTGACTGGATAAGAATCAGGAAAATCTTAGGGTCGATTTAACTGAACCGGGCAAGGTCTTGAAATCTTCAACTGGATAAGAAACAGGGAGATCTTAAGGTCGATCTGACTGAACCAGAGAAGGCCTTTGACTGGATAAGAATCAGGAAAATCTTAGGGTCGATTTAACTGAACCGGGAAAGGTCTTGAAATCTTCAACTGGATAAGAAACATGGAGATCTTAGGGTCGATCTGACTGAACCAGAGAAGGCCTTTGACTGGATAAGAATCAAGAAAATCTTAGGGTCGATTTAACTGAACCGGACAAGGTCTTGGAATCTTCAACTGGATAAGAATCAGGGAGATCTTAGGGTCGATCTGACTGAACCAGAGAAGGCCTTTGACTGGATAAGAATCAGGAAAATCTTAGGGTCGATTTAACTGAACCGGGCAAGGTCTTGAAATCTTCAACTGGATAAGAAACAGGGAGATCTTAGGGTCGATCTGACTGAACCAGAGAAGGCCTTTGACTGGATAAGAATCAGGAAAATCTTAGGGTCGATTTAACTGAACCGGACAAGGTCTTGGAATCTTCAACTGGATAAGAATCAGGGAGATCTTAGGGTCGATCTGACTGAACCAGAGAAGGCCTTTGACTGGATAAGAATCAGGAAAATCTTAGGGTCGATTTAACTGAATCGGACAAGGTCTTGGAATATCTTCAACTGGATAAGAATCAGGGAGATCTTAGGGTCGATCTGACTGAACTAGAGAAGGCCTTTGACTGGATAAGAATCAGGAAAATCTTAGGGTCGATTTAACTGAACCGGACAAGGTCTTGGAATATCTTCAACTGGATAAGAATCAGGGAGATCTTAGGGTCGATCTGACTGAACCAGAGAAGGCCTTTGACTGGATAAGAATCAGGAAAATCTTAGGGTCGACTTAACTGAACCGGACAAGGTCTTGACATATAGCTGAGAACTTAACTGGATCTTTCCTGAAAGGTAAAGGTCAGTCATATGCAATGCATGATATGGATCAAGCAATGATGTTCTCAACATAAATGAGATTTGTAAGATATGATGCATATATGCATGCTATAATGTATGGAAGTGCGATGTTTATGAATGTATCTTTTCGTCTTAGGAAAATAAATCCTTGACGGGTGACGGGAAGTCACATCCTGGGCTGATGTTGGAGAATAATGCTTTGTTGTTTCCGCTGGGGATGATAGTTGCAAGAATACCGGTAGGAGAAGATAACTCCGTTGGGGATAAACTTGGCGAATGGATTATTCTGCGGGGAGAAAATTATTCTAGCGATCTTGCTGGGGAATAATACTCTGTGGGGAGAGAGGTACTTTGCTGAGGTTGATGAGGATAACTCTGTTGGGGATACCATTAATATGTTGGAAGTTTTAATAGACTTCGTTGGGGATAAGAAGACTTCGCCGAGAACGACCTTCTCGTGGCTTTTGGCTGAGGATAACCCAGTTATATCCCGGTAGGGAAATAACCTTTGAATAAAGCCGGGGGACGCATTTGTGCTCTGCAGGGGGGAAGCTTCCAGAATCTACTGGGGATAAGCTTACTGTTGGGGAGATGATTCCAACTTTCCTGGGGAAACTGGATTGGACTCTCCTGGGGAAATTTTTGAGATGCATTGGGGAAGTGACTCCATTGAATGTTTGATTGACCGCCGGGGAACCATCTTAGATCAAGACTGCCGGGGATACTTGTTAAGAATGTCCGTATATCGTGCTGGGGAATGTTGAGATCTGCTGGAGGATACCCAACTTCCTTAAGGCTGATAGTATAGCTTTGCTTGGGGAGAGTGTATTGACTTGCTAGCTCACTCTCTGGGGAATTAAGATATCTGGTTATGTTCTCCAGCCGAACCCACCTTGATACCTTGGAGGACAGAATAATTAGATTGCTTAGACAACTCTTTATTGCCCCTGTTTCTGAGGTGAGGGGAAAATATATCTTGTGGAGGTGCTGGATGACTGCCGATTGACAAATCTTCCCTTTGGTAGGCAAGTGACGAGATGCCGGGACATAGTCGTACGCTCTTTATCCCTAACTTTTGCCTGGACTGCCCTTTCGGGTTTTCAGTCCACCGGGATACCCATTTTTGCCCAAGCCGCCTTTTCAGGTTTTCGACTTGCCGGGTGTACAGATTTTTCATTTTCATCCCTTGCTTTTAACCGAACCCTTTTTGTTCGCCGGGAAGCCCTAATTTTTGCCTAGGTATGTCAACCTAGCGGGTCTTTTATCGTGCGTAGTATTTTTTCGACTATGTCCACGCTCTTAGAATGCAGGGAGGTGCCCCTGGCTGCTTGTGTTGCCATGCCACCAGAAGATCTTCGTTTGATCGTCCAATGCCCCAAGTGACTTAGACGGAGATTTTCCCCAGGCTATTTGGCCTTTGATAGATTCTACGAATCTTGATTGGCCTGCCCCAGATAATAGACCATGGTCATGTCCGCCCCTTGATTGGAAGTGCTTTTGTTCACCAGATATTCTTCGTGCGAATTTTCCTGCTGTTCAAACAAAAAGTCATATGCAAACAATGTTATATCAAAAATGCAAAGCTTATGTCTGTCTTGAAGATTTTGAAAATGCATTCTTTTTCATAAAACAAGTGAATGTTTGTAAAACATGATGTCAACTCCGTATTTACCGTAGGCCTTAAGGAGTCAGGATACCTTTGTAACAGTATGCTTTCGAACTAACCCATGCTTCAGCTAGAACTTTTAAGGGTTATAACGTTGCCTGGTTCACGGTTTAAGAAACAAAGGATAAGGCTCAAAATGTATTTGTACCCACCCGTTCTTCGTGATGTTCTTCAATCCTAAACTCAGCTGATCATACATTAGACCTTGTTCGAGTCTTTGTCCTGACGTTCCAATGATGGTTCAGATATTGATGATTTATTCTGAATAGGCAGTCTTTTTTTTGTTGTTGAGGGTTTGTAGGACCTCTTTCTTTTTTTGATTTTGTTATCCCTGTTTTTGCCTGAACTGTTTCCTTTTTTGGAATTACAGTCAGCGGGATGCCCCAGCTTTGTAAGTCTCCTTCATAGGTTTTTTGACTTATTGGGCTTTTTTATTTTGAGAGATAATGACTGCCTGTCTTTATGATTATTCGGAACCATCACTGTCTTTTGTTTTGTAAGAACTCCGTTGGTGCTATTCGTTGTGCACTTGGATCAACTGAGGGACTACCCTGCCCCAGGTTATGATTAAAGGTTTTAAATTTCGAAAAGAAAACTCCTACTTCTTTGGCTCAAAGGGGTTAACGAGGGATTATCTGCCTTATAACTCCAGTGTTTAGGAATTGAAACAATGCCTGTACCTCATCAGCGGGGTCTGTTCAAAAGCATACTGTAGATTGTGGTATCGTTTTTGTCATCCTCCCTCAAGAGGCTTAGAATTTTCAATCAAGAGTTGATCATCACAAAAATATGAAAACAGTTTGCATATAGTGAATACGAAATAATTACTTCAAAACAGACATGTGTAATGCATTAATGAAATAACAACATTTGACATGAATAAAATGTTTGAACAATCAAAGCAAAATACAACTTGAACATTCGAATGAACAAAAGTTTTCTAGTCTCAGGGCTTGTCACTTCAAATGGTGAGCCTTGGAGGGATGGTAGAAAAACTCAGCCTGACCATCTTGCGTGAACTCCAATGCTCCTTCATCAATCAGGTCCTGGATCTTGTTCTTCAAAGCCCAACACTCATTTGTATCATGTCCTGGACTGGCAGAGTGGTAGGCACACCTTTTATTGGGATGATAGGTAGGAGATGATGTGTTGGGGTTCCGGGGATGAGCCCTTAATGTGATCAGATTCAATCTCAACAGGCGTTATAGAGCTTGAAACAGCGACATGTTGAGCTGGGTGAATTGCCTCCTGGGCTTGTCTGGCTGAAGCTGGTGAGGTTGATGCTGAATTTGTGACACTGGGGCCATTTGAGGAGCTCTCCCCTTATCTCCTTGTCTCAAAGATGGTTGAATGATGACTGGCTCTTTACCCTTAGACGTTTGCCCCAGTTGGTTACCCTGAAGCAGTTGGTTGATGAGAACTCTGAGCTCTTCTTGTCTTTGAGCTAAACCTTGAATGGCAGTCACCTGCCCCAGCATCTGGGCTTTCAATGCATCCACTTCAGCTTGCAGATGTTTCAGCCATTCATCCTCAGCTGTTCCTGACCAAAGTCCCCATGAGAAGTGTTCTCAGCTCCTCCTGCCCCTTGGATAGATTCAGGAGGATTTCCCCGAACCGAGTCTCTTGAGCAAGAAGGTCCTGGTTATCTTGTTGGGAAGCCATTGCTGAAATAGACAGCGAGAAAGGTAAGTGACCTGCAACAAGGATACCTGTTATGCAATGATGTGTATGACATGCATGTAATGTTTTCAAGGACCTCGCGGGATAAACAAGAAAATTTGTTAGAATTTGGGTCCGGTAGCTTGATTGAAGGAACTTCATGTTGCTGAGAGTCCTTCTTCAAGGGTCAAAGCTCACCATATCTAGTGGGTCATAGCCTCTGACAACCTTGTCTAGGGGAAAATAAATCCCCTTATGCCCCTTGCTGGACAGTTGGTTCATCAACACCTGCATCACAAGCCCTTGAAATCCTTGAAATGGGTTAGTCTTCATGCAGGATGCATGCAATGGTATGATGTTATGCTATGCAAGGGGTAACGTAGGTAAACCCTGTTATGAGTCCCGATTAAGGACTGTAAACAAAACCTGCAAGAAACTCAAGTAAACCCTGTTATGAGTCCCAGTTAAGGACTATAAACAAAACCTGCAAGAAACTCAAGTGTCAGATAACAAGCATGCAAGTAGTCAAGTTGGAAGGCACACAAGTCACACAAGAGAAGCCCTTAGAGTTTAGGCCAGCATGAGGTCTAGGTATTACCCTCTTTCAGTTGGTTGGTTCATACCTGTCCTATCAAAAGTAACCGGGTTCTAGAGGATCCCAATATCACTGACTACCCTCAATCGGTCATAACTCCAGCATCGCAATCTTTTCTTGCAGCCAGAACCATCACGAGAGTTTAGCCTCAATGGGCGTAGCATACTGCTACTGTTCTATTGGCCAAGTTGTGTCATTTAAGGTTCTAAGGTCTGCTGGTGCTTAATGACTCCTCAGAAGACCCATATTCTCCTCGTTGCAACACAAGGGATATCGGTACAGACCAAGGTGCCACACCAACGTAGCCACTGCTACACCCATGTCGGTCTACGCCGGACAGGTCCCTCACAGCTTATGCTACCTAAACAGGGTATCCCCAGATCCGGGTTAGGATCTATGTAACTCCCATGCAACCCACAATTTTAAAGAAAACAAGTCAATACAATTGAAAACACAGTTATGAACTATCCTAAGGTACACCTCACTTTAAGTTTAAGTCCCCAGCAGAGTCGCCAGTTCTGTGATCGTTGGATCTGGAACTGACTGTTTAACGCTGGTTCGTGAAATGTCGCGGAAGCAAGAGTCGCCACCGTCTTTTATTTTCTCCAAATGGAAAGGACAAAAGCACAGAAAAATTCCTTATTGAGATTGCTCTCGGTTCGGGAGGTAGATTTATAGAAAGGGAAGGTGTTAGCACCCTTTCTATCCATGGTTATCCATGGGCTCTTAGATACTTGCTCATTTGTGTTTTCAAAAATTGTTTGTTTGCTTTTCAGAGTGGGTTTGAAAAAGTTTCGTTTAAAATTTCAGTTCGACTCTTGTATCAGTCCTCAAGAGTGTTTAAAAAGTTGTTTTTGAAAGCTTTTTGAAAAGTGTCTGTGTGAAAAGAAGTTTTTGATTTGTTTTGAATTAGAGCAAGTATCTACGAGTCATCTACCTACCCTAAGGAATTCGTCTGTGTAAATGTCCTTAAGATAGTGCCATCCCATCATTGAGAGGTAGGTAGCACCACCGTCGGAGGTATTTGGGTCAATTCGAGGGTTCGGGACAGTGTGGTCACCAGAGCAATAGGAGGGCACCTTAGAAGCTACCCCCATGCCATGTTCATGGACATGAGGACTTACTAAAACATCCTCTACTCGACGACCACTTTTCGAGGGGCAAGGCAACAGTGAGGCGTACCCTAGGGGTGGTGTGTGAATTGTGTGTCATTTTCAGATATGTTTATCTTATCATACATTGGTAATCTACGCTTTGTTTTTATTTTTGGCATTCATTCTTTCATGCGAGTTATTAACAGTTAAAAGATGCAAGAAGGTAAAAGTCATACGCTATTACAAAGGCGCGGGTCTACATCGCCAAATTAATCCGAGACCCGATTTGAAATAAAATGCGGAAAATAAATGTCCTAATTAATTTATTACAAGGCTTTGGGGCAATTATATGAAATTTATAAAAAAAGAAATAAAATAAACGCGCGAAACGAAGTTATAATCGAAAGCGAGGGCGTTGGACCCTTTTAAAGAAATTAAATTGAAATTATGAAATTAATTATTAAATGAAAGCAAGAACTTATTTTTTGGAGTTTTTTATATTTATGGAATTTTAATGAGAAAATTAAATGGAATTTAAAAGTTAATTAAAACCCTAATTCTAAAATATTTTTAATTTATAAAAAAAATGTTTAAATTGTACCCTAATTTACATTAATTATTTACATGGCATATTTATTTATAAAAATAATTAATACTTAATGATGGTAAAAAAAAATAAAAGAATAAAAGCATTAAAACCCTAATCTCTATATTTTTTAGTTTATTAAAAAAAACATTGAATTAAACCTAGAATTAAAACTAAATTAGTTATTACAATTTATTTACAAAAAGAAAAAAAAACCATTTATGAATTAAATATTAAAACATATTTTTATTTTGACTTTCTGATTTTTTTGATTTTTTATGAAAATTAATTTTGATGAATTAACTAAAATAAATAAAACAAATAAATAGAAAAAATGAAAAGTAAGAAAATAATATGCAAACCAATAGGGGGTGTTGACCCCAATTTTGGAGGTATGATCAGCAATCATGCCCAATGAATTCAAGCCCTTGGTTGACTTTCCTGGGATGCGTGTGGAGCATTTGACTGATGTCCATGGTGGACTCCAGATCCTGACCTTCAGATCCATCTCCTGAGACGTGTGGCAAGCCAAGGCATTGGGTGTATGGTGTTCCTTTGGATGAAAGCTGCATAGAAGCATGTTGAACAAAATAATATTGAATAAGTGGGGGACCTGGGAATCGAACCCAGGTCCCAACGTTTGCCAAATGCACGTTCCACCATCTGAGTTGTATGCGCGTGTTTGTTAGCCAATGGAATATAAATAATATAAATGAAATAAGCGCTTAAAGTATTAACCAAGCAAAAAGCGCGCCAGCTATTCAAACTGGCCAACCCATGTCCAACACCTCAGCGTCTTCTCTATCACGCCTTTGTTTTGACTGAAAATATAGAACAGATAGCGGGGGTTTTAAACCCCCACTAAGTGGTACCTACAAAAATAGCGAATAGAGTATCACGTAATATAAATTAGGCGCGATAGGATCAATCGTTTCGTCCAGATGCCCTGGTTTTGATGGTACTGGTCTTGTTGTCTGATTTTTCCAGAAGAAGAAAGCCCCAAATTTACACCTCTGAAAACCTAGAAAACATCAATGGAATTTTTCTATACAAGCATTATTAATCCAATTCAATGACACCATTAGCTTTGTTGAGTTCAAGTTAGTACAAAACAATCATTAGAATGTATGAATATGGCATATAAATCAAAACACGAGTATGCAAAATATCAAGAACATGACGACTTCGTTCTACCGATTCTTGAGGTTAGAAGTTGTGGTTTTGATTCAGGAAGTTTCCTTGATGCCTTGGCAAGCTATTGGAATGATTATTTTGCTTTGAATTGCGCTGGAACTGTGTTTTCAGTTTTGAAGTTTTTGACAAAAAATGCAAAGTGTGTATGTTCTTCTGAGCGCTGCTTTCAGGTTTTTTTTGATCAGGTTTAGGTTTATGCTTATATGAGGAATGAATTAGGGTAAGAATTCAAGCCAAAAAACCTTTGCATTCATGAATCCAATATTTGATTTTCAATGAATCTTTTTCAATATTTTTCATGCCCTTTTGATACCAATCATGGCCAAATCTTTCCATATTAGTGATGCACGAAATCTTGGAGTTATGATAGACCTATTAGCTGCATAAAAAGATTTAAAATGCATGCTTGAGTATTTTTGTCATATTTTATTTAATTAAATGAATTAATGGTGATAAAAATCCAAATAAATAATAAAAAATGATGAAATAAATCCCCTTTGGGTCAAATGGTCGTGCATAGCTTTTGGATGATGATTCTTGGAAGAAAATATGGCCCATTAGCAATTTTGAGGCATTTGAAGCAAAGTTGACTTTTCAAAATTCCCAAAAATTTCCCAACTTCCACAAGGCATATCTTGCTCAATTTTTAAGCTTTGATCATGTTCTTGGACATTTTGGAAAGGTATTGAAGTCCTCTAACCAATGCCTTTGGTCCCATGTCCTTTTGATTTACCAATCTCAAGTTATGGTCTTTGACTTAAAGTCCCTTTTTGTTGACTTTTGAAAATGACCTATAATGTTGAGATTGATAACTTCTTGTGAGAGCATTTATTGGACTTGAAGTGTGAAGAGGAGTTGTAGGAAATTTAATTCTCTTCAAAATGAGCTTTGGATGGAATTTTTCTGATGAACCATGTGGAAGTTATGCCTTGGTCAAGTTACAGTTGACTTTTTCAACTGTCCAAATATGGAAACTTTTGCATCTTGAGACTTTTTGAGCCATGCCTTGAGAATCATGATCAAGAATTGATCAAATGATGTTTGTGGCTTCAAAATAAGATGTTGATCAAAAATTTGGACTTTTGACTGTCAAATGACCATTTTGCCCCTGCAGTTGACTACTGAGCAATTAGGGTTTTTGACTGTGCAATTTTGTGCTGTGAGTCTTGGAACTTAGCATATGGATGCTTGACCATGTTTGTAGGCATATAGGACTTGTTTGGACCCTTGAAAACTTCAATTTCTTTTCCAGAACCAAAACCCTAGTTTTTGACTGTTAGGAGGCCATTGAACTGTGCAACCCTTGAGGAGATTTTGAAGCATGCTCTTTGCAAATCTTGAAGAATATGGGAGGGCAAATTTTGGGGTACAACACTATGGTTGCAAGAAAGACCACACTATTGAAAAATTCAAATTTAAGGGGTTTTTTTTGTTCCTAAAGGTATTTTTCAATTGTTTCCCCCAATGCAACCAATTTTTCACTAACCTCTAAGGACCTAATAAAGATTGAGTACCTAGCTTGTCTTGTTGATTTTGTAGGAAAATTGTCTTGACTCTATGAAGAGAATATGGATTCTCATTTATAGTGGCTCAAGGCATATGATGGGTGACATATTCTAATCCTATTGTATATGTGGCATGAAGATGAATTATGTGGTCTAAAAAGCAACAACAAGTATTGTTTAATTGGGAAAAGATACATGAATTACTTTTTATGTTGTATCCGAGAATACTCGGAAAAGGTATTTCATTTAATGATGTAGGCGTACCTTCAAGAGACGTACTCAATGATGCCGAAGAAGGAATTGATCAACCCGAATCATTGAAACATGAGGAGGAGAAAGATAACTATCATGAAAAGGATAAAGATGAAAGTTTAATCAAAATAAATGATCATCAAATATTACCTTCTTGTATTCATCACAAGTTATACTTTTTGGTACTTTATCAAAGTTAAAAGTGGTAAAGTCGTGATTTTCTAAAGTGTTTGTGGCATACTTTGCATTTGGTTCAACTTTCTTTCGAGAGTTCCTTGTGAAATGCAAGTGCATCCTCCGTCATATTACAGTGATGTAGTATCGATTCAATTTTCACTTTGTTAGTAAGTTCTCTCTTTTACTTGTTTATTTTTCTAAGTACACGACACAAGATCAATAGTCCGGCATAACTTCAAAACATACAAGAACCAAGTACCAAGTAAATCCACAACTGTATGAGATCAAGGCTTCCAGAATGCTGGATAAATGTTGAATTGCTGAAATAAACGGTCATCACAAAGTAAGAAGTCCGGAACAAAACCAGTAGATCACATAGTCACCAACATGAACAAAATCACCAACAGAACCCAAAAGTCACCATCGATACCTGTGATAATCAAGTCCTTTTCCACTCACGGGTGAAAACTAGGTCAAGGTGAGGTCGGGTCACTCAGAATCGAGGGTACTCCTGGAAAACTATAACCATATCACCTAAGTGAAAATGATAGCCCCTCATTTGTACCTCATCTGAACGTGGATGATATGACGGTAGTAGTGAAACCTAAGTCAACTAGCCGACATGTTCCACTCTATTCCCGGGGTTCCTATGGTTGTCACTTGGCATGGGTATTGGTCCTTTTACCTCTTGTAACACCCACCCAATCATGAAAATAGAGCCAGCACAGCAGATAACTAATATGGAAAGCAATAAAATGCAGTGCCAAGATATGCTCAAATAAACATGTACAAAATGAACAAGCCATAAAGAATAAAAAATAAACACCCAAGGAAAATAAAAAAGAGCTAGGATCAACTCCGGGATGGACCAGCAATAGGTCAATTAATCCCCAGTGAAGTCGCCAACTGAAACAACCGGCCGAACCATCATCTATTATATAATCAATGAAGTCGCCATCGAACATCTTTTATCCCGCCAAAAGGAAAAGGTAAACATCGAGAAAAACTGAGAAGGGTGAAATCACGGTCAAATGACTGAGAGACCGGGTAAGGGAGTCTGTTACGCGAGGGGGAGGTATTAGCACCCCCACACGCCCGTAGTAATCTACGGTATCCACTCTTGTTGTCTATCTTATGGGTGTGTAAAATATAAGTCTAAGGCTCAAAGTTGAAAAGGGAATGCATGCAAAGAAAAAGAAAAGAAAGTGTGGGGAAAAGAAATGAATATTTACAAAGATACACTCAATTAGGCCCCACAAAAGCCTCTGCCTACGTATTCCTTTTAAGGAATCAGAGCAGCCGTAGTTCGGCTCAAATATTTTGGTTGGTTTGTGTTTTTTATTTAAAAAGACAAAAGCAATAGTGAAGATGGAAAAACATTGGATAAAACTACAAAACATCAACGACGATGATAAAACAACAAAAAGGAACGATAATACATCACATGGAAACACAAACTCAGATAAGATAATAAAGTGTTAGCATGATAACAAAATATCATACAAGACGATAAAACATTACACCTAACAATGATATCAAAAATTAAAGTAGGATAACAAACATGTGCGATGGCGAAACATCGATAACAAACATATGCGATGGGGAGACATCGGTAAAAAGGTAGCAAGATAACATGGTAAAGATGGCGAGACATCAACAAATCAGATGATAAAACATCACACCTAACAATGATATTGAAAATTAAAGTAGGATAACAAACATATGTGATGGCGAAACATCGTTAATAAACATATGAGATTGCGAAACATCGGCTAAAATATAGCAAGATTACATGGAAAAGATGGCGAGACATCAACAAATCAGATGATAAAACATCACACCTAACAATGATATTGAGAATCAAAGTAGGATAACAAACACGTGAGATAGCGAAACATCGGTGAAAATATGGCAAAATATCATGGTAAGAACAGTAAGATGTCAACTTAAAAAGGTTTAAAACAAAGCCAAAAGGCGCACAAAATATTAAGTTTGGTTTGTATCTTTTACCTTGAAGAAATATTTAAGTTCATTAGAGATGTTTTATGATTTGCCAAGAGGAAGCTTTAGTTTTAAGATGCAATATGCAAGGAAAGGGAAACAACTAAGGGAGATTGTCCTAATATCTAGTCCTAATATTATCATACAATGATTGACCCTAAGGTTGAGGATGAAAAGAGAAGTTTCTACCCTATGTTACCATGCATGGATACCTATCCTAATGTCTAGCTTGATAACTATTCTAGTCGAGCGATCCTAAGGGAGCATGGTGTTGTACCCCAAAATTTGCCCTCCTATTTTTCATACAAGATACAATCCTAGGGTTTCTCGGATATTCAAGTTGGCTCAGAAATCGACCAGACAGATTCTCTTCTGAGGCAGTAAAATCAGCAATTAGGGTTTTGCATTTCTCAAAATAAAATGAGTTTTCAAAGTTTCAAATGGTCTTTATGGTCCTTCATGTGTTATCAAAGATGTTTGTGCCAAGTTTCAAGCCTCGCATCATGAGTTTGCTCAGGCAGTGGTTCAGACGACTGAAAATGACTCCATTAATCCAAAGGATGACCTTTTGCGACATCAAGTTCAAGTGATTGTAACTTCTTCGTTATTCGATATTTTTGGGCGTTTCTTTTGCGCATGACTCTCCTTGACGTCATCACCAATTCCACTTCCAAATTCAAGACATCCATTTCAAGTTTGCAAGAATTCATGATTCAATTCTACAAGAAATTACAAAGCATTATTCAAGGCATGTTTCAAAGATTCAAGTATTGTTCTTTTCTCAAGAGGCATTTTAAAAGAAGAATCCAAATTATGCTCATGATTTAAATTGTATCAAAAGGGAATATTTAAGCTTTGTAGAAACAAATTCAAGATGAATCAAGTATACAAGATTGCACCAAAATTTCATTGTATAAATTTACAAGTGAATTGGAATTCATTGTTTAAAATTACAAGGGAATTGATATACACTTTACAAGTTTCTAAATCTTAAAACTCAAATCACAAGTTCACAATGTTACAAATTCCTAACAATGCACTAAAACTACAAAGGAATTTCTTCATCATCAAGCTTTCTTCAAGTGCTTCAAGTCACTCTTCGTCAATTCCCCCTATCGTCTAATTTGCTCGTACATGTAAACAAAAGGAGAGAATTAATTAGCAAAAATTCATGTCGGAATAAGAATAAGAAATTTTCAAAGAATCTCTACATTTTCATCATTAGGGATTGGTAAGAAGAATCAGAAATAAGGGGGCAACGTTTCGTCCGTGTTTGGTCCATTGCAAATCACAATCTATTAATTGGTTCACAGAGGACAAAATGAGGGGAAATGCAAGTCAAAATCAATAATTTCATCATGGTTTCAAATGCTGCAAAAATAGTTTACATCACAAAAAAAAGAACAATTACAAGAGGCCAAAATGCTGTCAAAATGGACTGCATTGCAGCCCTCCATAGGCTGTCCACAAGAGGCCAAAATCTGTCAAAAATAGTTGCAAACATATAGCCCAAAATTGCACATATATAGGCTAAGTCGAAAACTGCAACAAAAAAGAGGAAAAGCGGCATAACAAATATGTTCAAACCCAATTGCTTTTTCCCCCCAAAAGTTTTGTTTTTCAGATGAAGAGTATAAGCATATAACAGGGCCATTCGGGACAGAGAGAACAAGATTCATTGTTCAAAAAAAAAGCAGCAGCAAGAAGAGATATAACAAAGCATACAAAATCCCAAAGAATCTCATCATCATATTCTTAATACCACCCTTCAGAAAGGAAGAGAATACAGAAAAAAGGATAGAAATTAACTTCCCTGTCAAGCAAAAGCCAGCAACAAGGTAAAGTCTCCATCACTTTTCTGCATTTACCATAGAATCTGTCATCTGCATATATTATGTTCTTTGTTAAATAATCAGAAAAATATAATCAATGAAAAAATCAACAAACCAGTAAAATAATCATGAATCTGTAATAGAACTGAGAAAACAACAACTAATGAACACGAAAATAGTAGAATAATAGCCATAAACCTCTATCCCAACTTTCGTAAACACCCGCAATCTCCATACACTCAACCATGAAGCTTCAGAAACCGAAGCTAAAAGCTTCAAGATAAAATTTTGAAACTAACCCATTATTTAAAACCACCACCACCATAACCCAAAACAACATGAAGCTACGCAAGGCCATTCTCACTGACCATGATGCAACCGATTTTGACTCTTCCGGTGAAGATGAATCCTCGCCACCACAAAAGCTTCGAGGGAAGAGAGAAATAACCGAAATCACCATGCATGAACTTTTCTCTTGTATCTGAATCTCCAAAAACCATCACCTTCCTTTTCCGTTCAACCTCCTTCCTGCATCATCCACACCAAAGATAATGGCGATTGCCACTGATTTCCCCATTTATTTTTAAAAGATGCTGAGGTGGATCCTGTGGAATGGCCCTCGTGATGAACACGACGGCGAAAACTCGACGGAGGTTCGTAATCGATGGCGACGGGTTTGGGGTTTCTCCAGAGGCGGTGTTGTTTTCGTTCGGCGTAGGAAGGTGAGATTGAAGCTTGTTCGATAGGTAAGGCTTTGCTGAGGTGCGCTAGGAGGAAAGAACAGATTGTAGGATGAAGAGTTTTTTTGGTTTAAGTTTTTGTTTTGTTTTCTGTTTTTGAGATAGATCTGGGATAACATTAAAGATGGCAACATTAAATTTTTCTCCTTCCCAAGGCAGCACGTGTTGTGCGCCTCCCATTATCATTAGGATTTAAAATAAAAAAAACCTTTCTTTTCCTCTTCTGAACTGGGTGACCCATTAGGCTTGTTGGCCCAATTACACTACCATTTTCTCTTTTTGTTTCATTAAGAACACAAATATAATAGGCAAGTAGTGTAGTTCAGTTGGCAAAGCATATCTCTAATGACTAAGGTGACTCGGGTTCAACCCCTGTTGGGGGCCTTTTTTTGTTCTTTTTTAGATATTTGATAAAAAATTAGTTTAGATTTAGATTTTAATTTTAAAAAATTCAATTAACCTTAAAACATACAGTTTTCATAATTAATTTGATCTAGACTTTGTGATTAATTTTTTATCAACTTCTTTTTTTAAATTAACTTTGTTTTAGATAAAATTATTAATTAATTTACATATAATAAAACACTAAAAAATAGTAGAATTTAGTTTTATCCTTCTTTAGATTTTACTTAAATAATTAAAAATACAAAAATAATACATATGATTTAATTTCTTTTAGTCAATTATTTTATTTTTAGAATAGGTTTTATTTTCTTCTTTTCACAATTTTTTTTCACAAACAAAATACCAAGTTCTTATACTTTGTCAGTTAATCACATTCTTTAGACTGTTATAACTTTAATTAATCGCTCAAATTCAATTTGGTTGTATTGTTTGCTATTTGGACTCTTTTAATCGCATTTGACTCATCCCCATTTGTAAAAAAATTGTACCCCCATTCCCAAAAACTTTGTAATAGTGTAGAATTTAAATTCCTGCAATTTATTGTTTTCCTTATACTGTATAGTAATTAGGCGTGTATGGCAAGATTCAAAAAATCAATCGCTAGATACCTAATCAAAGAACAGAATAACTTGAAACAAACACACTTTTTCACACGCGCACCTCTAGGGTAACCTCGCTCGTTGCCTCGGAAATACAGTCATGTCCCTCGAATATGGGATGCTTTAGCAATGACCCTTCGATAAAAAAGATCGCAGTCCCTCGATGACCCTCGACGTTGCCTTCGATAAAACGATCTCGTCCCTTGCGAAAATTGCTAAAGCGTCTCATAAGTTGCCTTCAATGACTGTAAAATTGACCTGCGCCTGTCCCTTCACATCCAATGATGGGGCTTCTTACCAAATTAATGGTAAGATAACAACATTAAAAGGAGGAAGAAAAGAATAATTGAAAACATTTCGAGTAGATAGATTCGCTCCTAGTTACTCGCTTGCTCACGATAAAAACATTTTTACACCTACACTTTCATTTCGAACATTTTCAAAAGATAAAACATTTTGTATACGTTATTATAGAGACGAGAACCATTGCAAAGCATCTTTTCAAAACACTTTCCGAAACACAATCCACAAACACATCTTTGAACCACTTTTTGAAACAAAACTTTGTACGCGTTCTTATAGAAACGAGAACCATTACAAAGAGATTTTTTTCAAAACACTTTCAAAGCCCACACCATAAGCACACCGTTAAATAAAATCAAGTGATCTAAACGAGTAACTAAGAGCCCATGGAAAACCATGGATGAAAAGGGTGCTAATACCTTCCCTTTTCATAATCTACCCCCCAAACCCGAGAAATAATCTCGAAAGGTCTTTCCTGTGCTTTTTTTACCTTTCCTTTTGGATAAAATAAAAGTCGGTGGCGACTCTTGCTATCCGCACAAATGCGATCGAAATGCAAAACTCCAAGTCAGTTCTCCCACTATATCACAGAATTGGCGACTCTGTTGGGGAACTTATTCTAAAAAAAGTGGGGTTACCTTAGGGTTAGATCACCTTTACTTGCTTTCATTATTTGATTTGTGTGCTTTATATTTAGTTCTTCGTATTGGGCTTGCTTTGATCCTCCACCCGGATCTGGGGTACCTTTTTAGGAAAATAGCAATAGATTATGGAGATTGTACGGCGTAGACCGATATGGTTGAGACAATGGCTATTTAGTGTGACGCATTTGTGGGTACCGGTATCCCTCATGGTGAATCGAGGAGAATACGGGGCCGCTGAGTGGCTTCATGAAGCACTAATTGACCTTAGAACACTAATTGAACAAATTTGGCCATTAGGACATAGTGAGGTAACCGATTTCGGTGTAAAGCTAAAAATTGGTTGATACTCAATACTACACTCATTGAGGCTAGACTTTTGGGATATCTCGGCTGCAAGAAAAGATTGTTGTGCTGAGACAATGCCTAAGAGAAAGGTTGGTGATATTGAGATCCTTTAGAACCCGATCGCTATTTCTAGGACAGGTTGAGTCAACTAGACTTCCAGAGGGTACTTACCTACAAAACTCATGCAAGCCTAAAACATAGGGATCTGTTTATTGTGTGTGCATATATTTACTTCTACATAAACATCATAAACATCATTAACATCATATACATGCTCACTAACCATTTCAAGGATTTAGAAATTTATCTTTGTTTTTTGTTTTGTAGGACATGAATTCTCTCCGAAGAAACACCATCCGAATCAGCTTTGTGAAAGCACATCCTCAACTTCAAGAGCTAGTCTCAAGAGTTCCCGGGGATTCTCCTTTTACCAAGAAATATGGTCGACTCCTCAGTTTGGCTACATCCAACTTCCAAGAAGAGATGATGTGTGTACTATTCCAATTCTTTGATCCCGTACATCATTGTTTCACTTTCCCGGACTATCAACTGGTACCTACACTAGAAGAGTTATCTCTACTATTAGGGATGCCCGTGCTTAATCAGATACCGTTCACCGGTCTAGAAGGGATTCCAAAACCTGAAGTCATCGCCGAAGCTTTGCATATGAAGAGGGCCGACGTCATAGCCAATTGGGAGACAAGAAGTGGGGTTAAAGGTTTTTTAGCTAAGTTTCTATTTGAAAAAGCTCGTTCATTCTAGGATGACATGGATTTCCAAGCTTTCAAAGACGTGCTAGCTCTCCTCGTTTATGGTTTGGTTCTGTTTCCCAATTCGGACCAATTCATAGATGTTAATGCCATCAAAGTCTTTCTCTCTCGCAATCCTATACCCACCCTACTAGGAGACATCTTACATTGCCTTCATACCCGCACCATGAAGAAAAGAGGTACCCTTTTGTGTTGTATCCCCCTACTCGCTAAGTGGTTCACTTCACACCTGCCCCAGTCAGCATTGAAAAATGAACAAAGATTGACTTGGTCTCAAAGGATGATGTCTCTCAACCACTCTGATATTCGTTGGTGCTCGAGATCCTTGGAAGATATTTCTATCATTGACCACTGCGGGGAGTTCCATAATGTACCTCTTCTAGGTATTAGGGGAGGTATCACCTATAACCCGTGTTTAGCTCTTCGGCAGTTTGGGTATGCCCGAAGGGACGGCCCTCATGAGATGCTCATCCAAGGTTTGGTGTTCGACTACGACAAAGAAGACCAAGGTTACCGCCAGAGGTTTACATGTGCTTGGGGAATGGTGAACAAGGTGGACAGTAGGACTTTGGGACATAAAAACTCTATCCCTCTCGAGCCTTACCTTAAGTGGGTGCGGACTCGTGCCCAGAGTCTCTTGATGCCTTACCCTTCCATCCTTCCTATCATCATTGAGCCTATTATTGAAGGTGACGTCCCATACACCGTTCTTCATCCCGACATGCCTACCTCTCTCGAAGACCTGCAGAAAGCTTGGGTTCAGTTGAAGGAAGAACGAGACACCTTTGAAACCCAGTACTACGCCAGTGAGAAGAAGGTTCTAGAGCTCACCAAACTGCTTCATGAAGAGAAAAATCTGAATACCTACATTGCTCCAAAGAGGATGCGTTCGGTCTTTTTGTCTTAGGAGTTTTTGTTATATTTTGTTTCTTTCTTTGTAAGCCCAAGGAGGCAAGATGTATTCAAACTCGGTTTTATTTAATATGACGTGCGTTCCTTTTTTGGTTTGAACAAGTTTAAATGTCTAAATTTCCTTGAAATCATTTGCATACTGCATCTTCATTCATCATAACATCATACAGGTTTTGTGATCGGTGGAAATAGAACTGACTGTTTTTTAAGCTGGTTCGCGAAATGTCGCGGTAAGCAAGAGTCGCCACCGTCTTTTATGTTCTCCAACATGGAAAGGACAAAAGCACAGCAAAATTCCTTATTCGAGAATGTTTCTCGGTTCGGGAGGTAGATTTATAGAAAGGGAAGGTGTTAGCACCCTTTCTATCCGTGGTTATCCACGGGCTCTTAGGTACTTGCTCTTATATTTTCAAATTTTGTTTGCTTTTCAAGTGTGTGTGGGTTTTGAAAAAGTTCTTTTGAAAGATTTCTAAGTAACTCTTGTATCTGTCCTCAAGAGTGTATGAAAAACTTGTTTGAAAACTTTTAGAACGTGTGAAGTGTGAAAAGTATTTTGTTTGTTTTTGAGAGAGCAAGTACCCATGAGAATCTACCTACTCTAAGGAATTAGGTTGTGTAAGAGTCCTTTAGATAGTGTTATCCCACCATTGAGAGGTAGGTAGCACCATCATTGGAGTTATTCGGGTCAATTCGATTAAGGGACATGTGTGGTCACTAAAGCAATAGTAGGACACCTTAGAAGTAACCCTAATGCCCTAGATCCTTTTTATCCGAGGCAACCGTTTCGAGGCAACTGGATCTTTTAGACAGAAGGGCGACCTCTAAGACACCTTATACTTGATGACCACGTTCGAGGCAACCAGTGAGGCGTACCCTAGGAGTGGCATGTGCTTGTGTGTTGTTTTAATGTTATGTTTATCTTGTACATGTTATTTGTGAGCTACGGATTGATTTTATTTGTCATACATTCTTTCATGCATTTTTTAACAGTTAGGAGTGCGGAAAATAAATTGCAGAAAGATAAATTCTAACTATTACAAGGCGCGGGTCTATACATCGCCAAAAAAACAAAAACCCGTTTTGGAAAATAAAGTGCGAGAATTTAAAAGAAAGCGATAAAATTCTAATTATTACACTTCCTGAGCAGATACAAAAATATAAAATATTGAATTAAAACAAACTGCGCGCGAAAGAATTGAGTCGGGACGTCATGAGGGTTTTGACCCTTTTTTGAATAAGAATTGAATTTTTGTCCTTTTTTTGAAATTAAAACTAAGAAATAATTAATTATTTATTTATTAAAAGAAAAAAAATGTTTTTTGTGTTTTTGATGTTTTTAATGAAATAAAAACTAATAACTAACTAATTAATTAATTAATTAAGAAAATGATATTTTTGTGTTTTTGATGAAAATAAAGAGAAAATAAATAGAAATTAAAAGTTAGCAAAAACCTAATTCTAAATGGTTTTTATTTATTGTAAAAAAGTATTAAAGTTAATTAACTAAACTAATTTAATTTAATTTACATTTACTTACAGAAAATAGTGTGAAATTAATAAATAATAATAATATTAGTGTTTTTTTTTATGAAAAATATTAATTATGTTAATAGTTAATAAAAAAGAATAAGAAATAAAATAAGGCAAATAAAAAATAAAATGACAAAATAAAAATGCAAACCCAATGGGGGTTTGGGCCAGAATTGGGTGTGTGTTCAGAAATTCCAGCCCATTAAGCTTCCAGGCCTGTTGACTTCCTTGCTTGCCTATGCACAAGGTTGACCAGGGTACATGGTGGGGATCAGCTCCTGGCCTTTGGATGCATGCTTGAGGACACATGGTGTGTTTGGGTGTGAGGTGTATGATGCACCTTTCTTGTGAACCTGCACATAAGTATGTAAAGAAAAAATACATGGAAATTATGGGGGACCTGGGATTCGAACCCAGGTCCCAGCGCTCAATGCTCATTCGCCCTGCCACTACGCCAATTGACTCAATTGTAATAATAATAAGAAAACAATATTATATGGGATAAAGGCAACATCCTGGAAAAATGAAAATGCGCGCATTTTATATTTGAACGGGCCAGTGGCGTTCTTCCACGTCTTCGTCTCTTTCCTTTTTCCTGTAAAAAACAAAGCAATTAGCGGGGGGTTTAAACCCCCACAAAGTGAAACTGCAGAAAATAGCGATTAGCTCTACACGTAACATAAAAAAGGCGCGAGGGTTGCAATGAGTTCGTCTTGTCAAGTCGGTTTCAACCATGGGTCTTAGCAGTTCTGATTTTTCCTATATAGTAAAGCCCTAATTCCAGACCTCAAGAACCCTAAAACTTGTTAATGGCAATTCACGATTAGGTGTATTATAATCCAATTGATTAATGTCATTCGCTTCCTGTGGACTCAAACAATGCAAAACAACCAACAAATTAAGTTAAATGCGCGTGGAATATGAATTGTGATTACAAGAAGATTGTGCAAACTGTGAGTTCGTGTGGGGAGATTCCTTAGGCCAGAGCGCTTGGTTTTGATTCCAAAAGACTCCTGAGAGTTCCTGCAAAGTGTTAGAAACGAGATAAGGCTTTGAATTGCCTTGGAAGGTGGATTTCAGTTTTCAATTTTTCTTGAGTCTTTAGGAATTGGTTCTGGCCGTTTCAATGAGCTCTAGGTTGTGAATGAGGCTTGTCACACTTGCATATGTAGTAATGAATAAGAATAGGTCACATAAAGAGCCAATGATCCATTGCAATGATGTTTTTGGATTTTGCTTAATCACCATTAAAGGAACTTTCCAAGTTTGTTCAAATTTGAATTTTCATGCATAATTGAGCTTGGCACGAATTTGGTAGGTTGTTCATGACACATAAAAATAATTCAAATCAAAAGATGTTATTTAATTAATTTTTTTGATTTTATTTGAATTTTATGGATTTAAAATGAATTAAATCAAATAAAATTAAATAAAAATAGAAAAATTAATGTTTAATCTTGAAATTGATCATGGGACACGTGGGTGGCATGACAAGGCTGAATCAAGTGGAAAAAAGTGGGCCCTTTTGTCAAAAATTGAAGTTTCAAGGATAGTTGACTTTTGCCATTTCATAAAAATTTCCCAACTTCTCCAATGCATATCTTGCTCAATTTTGATCATATGGACATGTTCTTGGACATTTTGGAAAGGTATTGAAGTCCTATAACCAATGCCTTTGGTCCCATGTCATTTTGATTTACCAATCTCAAGTTATGGTCTTTGACTTAAAATGCCTTTTTGTTGACTTTTGAAAATGACCTATAATGTTGAAATTGATAACTTTTTGTGAGATAATTTATTGGACTTGGAATGTGAATATGAGTTGTAGGAAATGTCCTCCCCTTCAAAATGAGCATTGGATGGGATTTTTCTGATGAACCATGAAAAAGTTATGCCTTGGTCAAGTTACAGTTGACTTTTCAGTTGTCCAAAAATGGAAACTTTTGCATCTTGATGATTTTTGAGCCATTCTTGTGGAATCATGGTCAATAATTGACCAAATGATGATTGTGGCTTCAAAATAAGATGCTGACCAAAATTTTTGACTTTTGACTGCCAAATGACCATTTTACCCCTACAGTTGATTGTGGAGCAATTAGGGTTTTTGACTGTGCAACTTGATCTTGTGAGCCTTGAAACTTGGCATGTAGATGCTTGACAATGTTTATAGCCATATGGGACTTGATTGAGCCCTTGAAAACCTCAACTTCCTTGCAAGAACTAAAACCCTAATTTGACTGGCTTAGGAGGGTGGTTTGACTGTGCAACCCTTGAGTAGACTTGAGCAAATTGAGATGATGCTTGTCAAAACTTTGAAGAATATGGGAGGGCAAATTTTGGGGTACAACAGTTGCCCCTGTTCAATATTCTTAGACCTGAGGATGTAGATTGGCTTGTGTGCCTTTCGTGATCCGAAGGTGGAAGATGATTGAACACTAGAGTGCCCAGAAATTTGCACTCACATAGTAGAGTATCAGCAGTGTGATGGTGGGAATGGGCTTACAGATGCCATTTGGAGAGATGGTGGATAGGAGGATGGGCTTAAAGATGCCATCTGGAGATGTGACAGGACCTTGTCGGGAATGGGCTTATAGATGCCATTTGGAAATGTGATGGATAGTTGTGGAGATGGGCTTATAGATGCCATCGGGGTGTCGATTGCGTAAGAGATTCCTTAGCGAGAATTTGCGTACTTGAGAAAGAAAGATGGTTTCCTGGCTTGCTACAAGTGTTGATCTTCAAACTCTTCATGCAGATATGCCCTGGCTGGATACAGGTGTCGAATCTACAATCAGTTGTTCACAGATGTACCCTGGCTAGATACAGGAATCGAATCCGGAACTTCAAAAGGTTGCTTACAGACATGCCCTGGCTGGATACAGGTATCGAATCTACAAACAATTTCTCACAGATGTGCCCTGGCTAGATACAGGAATCGAATCTGGAATTAGTCATCTACAGATATGCCCTGGCTGGATACAGGTATCGAATCTTCAAACTCTTCAGATATTCCCTAGCTAGATACAGGAATCGAATCTGAAATTAGTCATCTACAGATATGCCCTGGCTGGATACAGGTATCAAATCTTCAAACTCTTCAGATATGCCCTGGCTAGATACAGGAATTGAATCTGGAATTAGTCATCTACAGATATGTCCTGGATGGATACAGGTATTGAATCTTCAAACTCTTCAGATATGCCCTGGCTAGATACAGGAATCGAATCTGGAATTGGTCGTCTACAGATATGCCCTGGCTGGATACAGATATCGAATCTCTAAACTCTTCAGATATGCCATGGCTAGATACAGGAATTGAATCTGGAATTCTTCGTCTACAGATATGCCCTGGCTGGATACAGGAATCGAATCTCTAAACTCTTCATGCAGATATGCCCTGGCTGGATACAGGAATCGAATCTACTCACAGATATGCCCTGGCTGGATACAGGAATCGAATCTGGAATTTGTCGTCAACAGATATGCCCTGGCTAGATACAGGAATCGAATCTGGAATTGCGACGGTTGATAGTAATCATCTTTGGATTGACCTTTTTCCTGAAAAGGCAAAACATCAATTGTATGCAATGTCATGATGCAGGATGTCATGATGTTCTCAAAAATAGATGAGATTGTGTCGTATGATGCGTATGCATGCTATAATGTATGAGGATGTGATATGTTTATGAATGTATTTTCGTCTAGGAAAATAAATCCTTGACGAATGCCGGGAAGTTGAATCCTGGGCTGATGTTGAAGAGTGAAGTTCTTCATTTCCGCTGGGGATGATGGTTGCAAGAATAAACCGGTAGGAGAAGATGACTCCGTTGGGGAATAAACTTGGCGGAGAGATTACTCTGCGGGGAATGACTCTGTGGGAAGAGATACTTCACTGAGAATTTGATGATAACTCCGCTGGGGATACCGTTGATATGTTATGTTGGGGAATTTGATGAATGAACTCAGCTGGGGGATAGGAAGAACTTCACCGGGGATGATCTTTCCATGGTAATTAGCTGAGGATAACCCAGTTATAAGCTCTGGTGGAGAATAACCTTTGAATAGAGCCGGGGAGATGCGTTCGTACTGTGCAGGGGATAAGCTTCCAGAATCTACTGGGGATAAGCTTCCAAAAATCTACTGGGGAGATTGATTCAACTCTCCTGGGGAAACTTTGGACTGTACTGGGGAAATGGCTCCACTGGATGTTTGTATTCCGCCGGGGAATAATCTTATATTAAGACGGCCGGGGATGCTTGCTGAGGAACATCTATATACTCAGCCGGGGAATGTTGAGATTTTCTGGGGATACCTAACTTCCTTAAGGCTGACAGTAGATTAACTCTGCTTGGGGAGAGTATCGTTGACTTGCTGGAGATATTGTGCCTCTGCGGGGCTGATTGGGAGACCAACTCTGCTTGGGGAGAGAGCATGGCTGACTCTTGTCTTACTCAGCGGGGAGTGGAGGTATCCTGGTTGCGTTCTTCAGCCGAACCTACCTTGGTACCTTGGTGGACAGAGCAACTAGATTGCTTAGACAACTCATTATTGCTCCTGTTTCTGATGTCACCTGTAATTAGTCCTTTGTTTCGCATGTAAATATTATGAGTTAGCAATTAGTGTCAAATGCATATATCAAAAATGAACATTGGACGTTCTTCGCAAAACAAAACAGAAAAAGGAAAAATAATTGGCAATTTGTCTGGAAAAGTGAATTTGTATTGATTTTTGAATTTGCCTGTAAATAGGAGTTTATGTACAAGAGGCTGACGTCCTAGTAAGAGAACGCCGCCGAACAACATAGAGTTTATACAATTTTGTGAAAAGGAAAACAAAACAGCTATGTGAAAAAAATAATCCCACTGGGTTCCAACTCTGATATCGCCTTTATGTCTTCAAGCGTCTCGTCACTTTGCTGCTTAGTTGAAGATGAAGCTGATTGATCGATGTCGTCCGAGCCTGATAGCTGATGTCGGATTCTGGATGCAAGGTGATCCAATGAGACATAGTATTACGCTTATCCCTAATTTTTGCCTGGACCGCCTTTTCGGGTTTTCAGTCCACCGGGATACCCATTTTTGCCCAAGCCGCCTTTTCAGGTTGTCGACTTGCCGGGTGTACAGATTTTTTTTCATTTCATCCCTTATTTTTGCCCGAACCCTTGTGGTTCGCCGGGAAGCCCTTATTTTTGCCTAGGTGTGTCAACCTAGCGGGTCTTTAATTCATGCGTAGTATCTTTTTACTATGTCTGCATTGGCGGGGTGAGGAAGGTCGTCACCATCCATGGTGGTTAGAATCATAGCTCCTCCTGAGAAGATATTCTTAACCACAAATGGCCCTTCGTACGTAGGGGTCCATTTGCCCCTGGGATCACTTTGAGGAAGAATGATGCGCTTGATTACCAGATCCCCAACTTGATACTCTTGGCGTCTGACTTTCTTGTTAAATGCCCTGATCATCCGTTTTTGGTACGTTTGACCATGACAAATAGCAGTAAGTCTCTTTTCGTCGATTAGGTTCAGTTGATCAAGTCGAGTCTGGATCCAGTCATCTTCGCTCAAATCTGCATCCTTCATTATCCGGAGAGAGGGTATCTGGACTTCAATAGGCAAGACTGCCTCCATGCCATAGACCAAGGAAAAGGGAGTTGCCCCTGTTGACGTCCTTGCTGAGGTACGGTACCCATGAAGAGCAAATGGTAACATCTCGTGCCAATCTTTGTATGTCACTGTTATCTTCTGCACAATCTTCTTAATATTCTTATTTGCGGCTTCGACAGCCCCATTCATCTTCGGCCGGTAGGGAGAAGAGTTGTGGTGTTGTATCTTGAATTGCTCGCAGAGCTCAGTGATCATTTTGTTGTTGATATTGGTACCATTATCCGTAATGATCCTCTCAGGTACACCGTATCGACGGATCAGGTTGTGCCAAATGAATTGTGCCACGACGTTCTTGGTTACGGTAGCATAGGAAGCTGCTTCAACCCATTTTGTGAAGTAATCAATCGCTACAAGGATGAAGTGATGCCCGTTAGACACCGTAGGTCTGATCTCGCCGATCATATCAATGCCCCACGTTGCAAAAGGCCAAGGTTCTGTCAAGACATTCAGAGGAACTGGGGGAACGTGCACCTTATCAGCATAGATCTGGCATTTGTGACACATCCGAGAATGTTGATAACAGTCGGCTTCCATTGTGGACCAGAAATATCATGCCCGAAGGATTTTCTTTGCCATGGTATGTCCACTGGAATGTGTTCCGAAGGTACCTTCATGCAGCTCTGCCATAATCCTTTCTGCTTCAGTCTTATCCACACAACGCAGTAAGGTTGAATCATGGTTTCGCTTGTATAGAATGCCATTGCTGAGGAAGAACTTTGCAGCGAATCTTCTCAGGAACTTCTTGTCGTTGACAGATGCACCCTCGGGGTATTCTTGAGCTTCTAGGTACCTCTTCACTTCATGATACCAAGGTTTTTCAGTTACCTCTTCAGCCTCAAGATCACAGCAATGTGCAGGTTCGTCCAACTTCCAGATAATGATCCGGGGAGCCTCGTTGTCCCATTTGACTTTGAACATAGAAGACATCGTAGCTAGCGCGTCCGCCAACTGATTCTCCTCTCTTGGGAAGTGTTCAAAAGTTATCTCCTCGAAGTGGGGAATCAATGTCAACACATACTCTTTGTAGGGAATAAGATTTGGGTGTTTCGTATCCCACTCGCCTTTGATCTGATTGATCACGAGAGCGGAATCTCTGAAGACACTCAGAAACTTGATCCTTAAGTCAATTGCAGCTTGAAGACCTATGATACATGCTTCATACTCCGCCATGTTGTTGGTGCAGTTGAAACATAGCCGGGAAGTGAGTGGAGTATGAGTGCCTTTGGGGGATATGATCACAGCGCCAATGCCGTTACCCAAAGCGTTTGAGGCTCCATCAAAGTGCATAGACCATCGGGATCCTTCCTCAGGTCCTTCATCCGGTCCAGGTACTTCACAATCAGTTACTACCATGATATCCTCATCTGGAAATTCAAAGTTCATAGATTGGTAGTCGTCCACTGCTTAGTGTGCCAAATGGTCTGCCAATACACTTCCCTTGATTTCTTTGAGTCGTGTACTGGATGTCGTATTCGGTCAAGATCATCTGCCATCTTGCTATTCTTCCGGACAGAGCGGGCTTTTCGAATATGTACTTGATCGGATCCATTTTTGAGATCAACAGAGTAGTGTGAGTCAACATATACTGTCTCAGCCGGCGAGCAGCCCATACCAATGCGCAGCAAGTTTTCTCGAGCAGTGAGTATCGGGTCTCACAGTCGGTAAACTTTTTGCTAAGGTAATAAATGGCGTGCTCTTTTTGGCCAGACTCGTCATGCTGCCCCAGCACACACCCCATCGAGTTGTCAAGTACTGTCAAGTATAAGATTAGAGGTCTCCCTTCAACCGGTGGCAAAAGAATGGGTGGTTCTTGGAGATACTCTTTGATTCTTTCGAAAGCGGCCTGACATTCATCGTTCCAATGTACTACTTGATCTTTCTTCAGCAGCTTGAAGATCGGTTCACAGGTAGCAGTTAGATGTGAGATGAATCGGGCGATGTAGTTCAGCCGTCCTAGAAAGCCTCTGACTTCTTTCTCTGTCTTGGGAGCTGGCATCTCTTGTATGGCTTTCACCTTGGCAGGGTCCACTTGAATACCTTTGTCGCTTACGACGAAGCCTAGCAATTTTCCAGATCTCACCCCGAAGGTACACTTGTTTGGGTTCAATCTCAGCTTGTACAACTTCAGACGGTCAAACAGCTTCTATAGATGGTCAAGGTGTTCCTCCTCAGTTTGGGACCTCGCAATCATATCGTCGACATACACTTCGATCTCATGATGGATCATGTCATGAAATAAAGCAACCATGGCACGTTGGTAGGTTGCCCCAGCATTTTTCAACCCAAAAGGCATGACCTTATAGCAAAAGGTGCCCCACTGAGTAACAAAAGTGGTCTTCTCCATGTCTTCAGGAGCCATCTTGATTTGATTATAACCGGAGAAGCCGTCCATGAAGGAGAATACCTTGTGCTGAGCAGTGTTGTCAACCAGAACGTCGATATGAGGCAGAGGGAAATCATCCTTGGGGCTCGCCCTGTTCAAATCCCTGTAATCAACACACATTCTGACCTTACCATCTTTCTTCGGCACTGGAACCACATTGGAAACCCACTGAGGGTTAGAAGTCACTGCTAGAAAACCGGCATCAAATTGTTTCATAACCTCAGCTTTGATTTTCTCGGACATTTTTGGACGCATACGGTGGACCTTCTGTTTTACTGGCGGGCAGTCTTCCTTGGTAGGCAGGTGATGAACCACAATGTCGGTATCCAACCCAGGCATGTCTTCGTAAGACCAGGAAAAGATTTCCACGTAGTCATGCAGCATCTGGATCAACCGTTGTTTCACACAAGACTCCAGATTGGCACCAATCTTGACTTCCTTCCTGTCTGTCTCAGTACCCAGATTTACTGTTTCCACCGGCTCTTCATGTGGCTGAATGGCCCTCTCTTCCTGGAGTAGCAATCTTGCAAGTTCACCAGGCACTTCGCAATCATCTTCACCTTCGTCTTCGGCTAAGTTGATCGGATTTTCGAAGTCATAACTGGCAGTAGCAGAGTCGTTACCAGTGAGATCCAGAGTGGATTGGAACCTGTATAGGTGAGTGTATGTAAATATAGTTGTTTTGCAATATATAAAGAAATAAAGGGAGCGCAAGATTTGAAATGTAAAAAACGTCCAATGCTTTTATTCATGATATATGAAAGTGACAAATAATAAGCCCTCACAAATGAAACCATGGTGCCCCGGGTAAGACACCGGGCCATAAAGTTTCAAATTATTGTTTGTTATAAATTCAAAACAAAAGAAATAGGTGTAAAGTCTTTTGCAGTCCAGTTGCTTGGTCCACCATTGGTTGTCGGGTAGATCCAGCTGTCGAACTCGGATTCCTCCATGTCGTCCTCAATAGCATTCACTCCCGGGTTGGTGATGAACACAGAAGGTCTTCTAATCCTTGCCTTACACACAGCCTTCTGAGCTTCTGCAGTGAAACCCAAGCCAAATTTGTCAGTCTTTGGAGTGAAATCAGGAAGTCGGCCCCAGTTTGCGCACTCACCCTTCTTGATCACAGCCCGGGCATCCTTCAAGGAAGCCATCTTCAAAGGAGAGTCTTCCTCAGTCATTGTCTCTGCTGCTGCCAATGTCTGAGGCACCTCTTCAAAGTGTTGAAAGGGGGTCTCAATGAACTCCCCATCCATTTCTACGTACCGGAACAAGTTGAGGTGGTTGACCATATATTCTTCCTCCCCCTGCACTGTTACGATCTTCCCTCTGACCGGGTACTTAAGCTTCTGATGTAATGTGGAGGTCACAGCTCCAGCCTTGTGGATCCATGGACGACCCAGCAAACAAGAATAGGATGGTTGGATGTCCATCACATAGAAAGTAGAGTCAAAAACTTGAGAACCAACTCTGATTGGGATGTCAACTTCTCCATGTACCATCCTCTTCGACCCGTCAAAGGCCCGGACAATAATGTCACTAGGCTTGAGCTCTAAACCCTCACAATCCAACCTGTCTAGAGCTTTCTTGGGCAATACATTTAATGAAGAACCAGTGTCAACCAGCACGTGGGCAAGAGTAGTGCCCCTACATTCAATGGAGACATGCAGAGCATCATTGTGGTTCTTTCCCTTGGCGGTCAGATCGGCGTCAGGGAAACCCAACCCATTATCAATAGTCAAGTTGGCCACACAAACGGTAAATTGATCAGCAGACGTTTCTTGTGGCACGTGGGCCGTCTTCAGGAAGGAAATCAGGGACTTGGCATGGGCCTCTGAACACAACAAAAGTGATAGCATGGAAATCTTAGATGGGGTGTGCCCCAGCTGCTCAACGACGTTGAAATCACTCTTCTTGATAATCTTAAGGATCTCTTCCATCTCTTGCTTGGAAGCTTTAATAGTGGTCTTCGGTGCCTCCATCCGGGCAGGCACATCAGTAGCAATCCCTTTGCCCCGAGTGTCAGATGACTCGGTAGCAGGGGTAGAAACAGGAACTTGATCAGGAAGGGAAGCAGGCACACTGGCAGGTGTGATGACAAGAGGTCTCTGAATTGCTGGAGGTGCAATGTCTGGTGAGAACAGTCTTCCACTACGAGTGACTTTAGCAGGTCCGGTGATGTTGGTGACACCGGTACTAGTATCGAACTCTTGTTTCACTCCCAGAACATAAACATCTGCCCCATAGTACCACGGGACAGCTTTGTCAGACTTATAGGGGATGGGCCCCGGAATAGTGATAATGATAGGTGCAATATTGTGAACAGGCATGATTTTGACAGGCTTCTTTGAAGGAGCCTTAGGAGTGTTGTTGAAAATGGTGACAATAGAAACTTCTTCGGTACGGGTAGCAGGAACATCAATCTTCTTGAACAAGATCTCTTTGTTATCCATCAGGTTTTGGACGCCTGACTTCAGCAAAGGACAACCAGCAGGTGAAACAGCACATAGAAGGCAACCTTTACTACATCCCGGAAATAAACCGGCTAGCAACAGGTTCCTCTTGACGGTCAGCAACGGAGTAGCAATATCATCCACAGAAGCTACATACAGATCCTCTTCCACAGCATTCACTCCATGCTGGGGCATGGGAGCAGTCACAACATTGGGCCTTTCGGGCGCCTCGAACTGTATTTCCTTAGCGTCAATAAGGTCCTGAACCTTATTCCTCAGAGCCTAACAATCATCAGTAGAATGCCTCGGGCCATCAGAGTGATAAGCGCAGCGGGCGTTGGGGTTGTACTTCGGAGATGTCGTGTTTACCACCTTCGGAGCTTCTTTGATAGTTACCAGATTGGTTGACAGCAGTTGCGGCAGAATCTGAGACAGGGTCATGCTGAGCCGAGTATACTGTCTTTTGGGCCTCTCAACTCTTGGTTGGTTGTATTGCTGAGGAGCAGCAGCAGGCTTTGAGATTACCACCGCGTTGACAACTTGGTGGCGTTCCGGTTTGTTCTGTCTCCTGGGACCATACACAGCACTAGCTTCCTTCTTGAAAGGCTTCTTTTCAGTACTCGAGGAGGCACCTTTCTGTATCTTCCCCGATTTGATACCAGCTTCGATCCTCTCACAAGTCAGGATCAGGTCTGTAAACCCAGCAGAGGAATTACCAATCAGGTGGTTGAAAAATGGACCATACAAGGTCCCCAAGAACATGTCCACGAGTTCACGGTCAGTCAATGGTGGCTGCATCCTGCCAGCCAGTTCTCTCCATTTCTGTGCGTACTCCTTAAAACCTTCACCCGTCCCAAGTGACATACCCTGGAGTTGGGTACGCATGGGAGCGAGGTCAGAATTGTACTGATACTGCTTATAAAAAGCAGTAGCCAAGTCCTCCCAGTTACAGATATTGGTTCCATCCAGCTGATAGAACCATTCGAGTTGAGTCCCTGAAAGACTCTCCTAGAAGAAATGGATCCATAAGTTCTTGTCTGCGGTGTAAGGCTGGATCTTCCTTACATAAGAATGGAGGTGCAGCTTAGGACAGGAAGCCCCGTCGTACTTCACAAAGGCAGGTGCCTTGAACTTGTGTGGGATTACCACCCCAGAAGATAACCCTAAGTCTCCAAAATCCAACCCAGGCACACGTTGAATCTCCATAGCATTTAGTCGGTCCTCCAATTGTTTGTACCTGTCCTCAGTAGGAGGGTAATGTTCATCATTGAAATCTGTCTCGGTGTCAGAGATCACGGGACTAGGAACCCTTCCCTCCTGGTGACTGCCTTCCCCAACAGATGGAGTAGTCAGCTCAGCTTCATTCTGCAGTGTATTCCCGAGTCTGCGTCCAGTGTTGAACAGCACAGTCCTCTTCTTCTTCTTCTTCAGGAGCAAAGCCTTCAACTCCTGTTGTCCTTGGGCTAAGCTCATGACCAGCTCTTGAAACTGGGCGTTCTGGGCCTGGGGGGCCTTGATAGCTTGCTCGGTAGTAGGTTCAGGATTCATGATGACTGAGTGCTGAAATAAACAGCGAAGAAGATTAAGCAACCTGTAGAAAAAGGGTACCTGTTATGCACATGATGCATGATATGCTATTTATGCAATGCATTCAAGGGTTCGAAAGTTCAAATTCATTGTAGACAAAAAGGAACACACATTGTATTAGGAAATAATTTGTTCAGTACATCAGGGCCTCATGGGCAAAACATTACAAAATAACTAATTCCAAAAGACATTGCGCATCCTCTTTGGAGCTATGTAGGTGTTGAGAGTCTTTTCCTCGTGAAGTAGACGGGTGAGCTCCAAGACCTTCTTCTCACTGGCATGTAGACTGGTTTCAAGAGAATTTCGTTCTTCCTTGAGTTGGATCCAGCTCTTTTGCATTTCTTCCCAAGATGTTGGCATGTCAGGATGTTGAATGGTGTAGGGCACCTCTCCTTCCAAAACTGGCTCTTTGATCACGGGGAGAACAGGAGGATATGGCATCATCAGCTTCTGGGAGCGGGCTCGTACCCACTTGAGATAAGGCTCTAGGGGGATGGAGTTCTTGTGCCCCAGTGTCTTGCTATCTACCCTGTTGGGCATCCTCCAAGCTCTGATGAGTCTCTGGCGAAGTCCTTGTGCATCGTTGTCGAAGTCAAAAACTATGTCAGGAATCAACATGTCATGAGGGCCATCCCTCCGAGCATATCCAAACTGTCTCAAAGCCAGACACGGGTTGTAAGTAATACCTCCTCTGATTCCCAGTAAAGGAACATTAGGAAACTCTCCGCAACGATCAATGATAGTGACATTCTCTCTGGACCGAGAACACCAATGTATATCAGCATGTGTTAGAGTCATTAACCGTTGTGACCATCTCAAACCCCGCTCGTTCTTCAAAACTGATTGCGGAAGGTGCAAAATAAACCACCTTGCCAGGAGAGGAGTGCAGCACATGAGAACACCTCTTTTTCTCATGGTTCGAGTGTAACATGAGTGGAGGATGTCCCCAAGCAACGTAGGTATAGGATTCCTGGACATGAAGATCTTGACAGCATTGATATCTATAAGCTGATCTGGATTCGGGAACAATACCAACCCATAGACAAGGAGTGCCACAACTTCTTCAAAAGCTTGTAGGTCAAGGGAATTCCAACATTCTTGGGCCTTCTCAAACAGGAATTTTGCTAAGAATCCTTTGATACTACTTCTGGTTTCCCAATGCCCCTTGATGTCAGATGGTTGCAGGTGTAATGCTTTAGCAACCTCTTCAAGTTTTGGTTCCCTTTCCGTACCGTTGTAGGGTAGTTGACTGAGAATGGGAACCCCTAGAAGCTGAGAAAACTCTTCCAAAGTGGGTACTAATTGATAATCCGGGAAAGTAAAGCAGTGGTGCAAAGGGTCAAAGAACTGGAACAACACTTTCACCATGTCCTCTTCAATGTTGGTATTGACCAAGCTGATGAGTCTACCATGCCTTTCACTGAAGGAAGAGTTCTCGAGAATCCTGGATGTAAGCTCCTTAAGTTGAGGAGGTATCCTTACAAGGTTGATCTGAATTGTCTTTCTGCGGATAGTTTCCATGTCCTACAAAACAAGAACAAAGATGAAGATTCGAACCCTTGAAGTGGTTAGTGGATGCATATGATGTTGTATGATGCTATGATGTTATGATAAGGACACACCACAAGTATTCATAAAAAGCAAACATGATAAGGCACACAAGTCACACAAGACAGCCCTTAGAGTTTAGGCCAGCATGAAGTTTGGGGTACTACCCTCTTGAAGTTGGTGGGCTCAAAAACCTGTCCTATCAAAAGTAACCGGGTTCTAAGGAGCTCAATATCATTGGGTTGTTTTCTGTGTTCATTGTTTCGATTTAGCCACTGAACTGGCGATCAAAATATTCCAAGAAAACAACCCTCAATGAGTGTAGTATCGAGTATCAACCAACTTCAGACTGCACCAAAGTCGGTGATCTCACTACCCCTAAAGAGGCCAGGATGGTCAAGTAAGGTTCCTAAGGTCAGTTGATGCTTCACGACACCACGCGGCGGCCCCGTACTCTCCTTGACTTGACTCAAGGGTTACCGGTACTCACCAAAGTGCCACATCAATGTAGCAAACTGCTTCAACCGTGTCGGTATACCTCGCACAGTTCCCTCACAGTTTGTTGCTACTTTCTAAAAGGTATCCCCCAGATCCGGGTTAGGATCTATGAAAACTCCCAAAACAGGTCCACAATATTAAAGCAAGCAGATCAAGCAATTGAAAACATGATGATAAACTATTCCTAAGGTACACCTCACTTTTATTTATCCCTAGCAGAGTCGCCAGTTCTGTGATCGGTGGAAATAGAATTGACTGTTTTTTAAGCTGGTTCGCGAAATGTCGCGGTAAGCAAGAGTCGCCACCGTCTTTTATGTTCTCCAACATGGAAAGGACAAAAGCACAGCAAAATTCCTTATTCGAGAATGTTTCTCGGTTCGGGAGGTAGATTTATAGAAAGGGAAGGTGTTAGCACCCTTTCTATCCGTGGTTATCCACGGGCTCTTAGGTACTTGCTCTTATGTTTTCAAAATTTGTTTGCTTTTCAAGTGTGTGTGGGTTTTGAAAAAGTTCTTTTGAAAGATTTCTAAGTAACTCTTGTATCTGTCCTCAAGAGTGTATGAAAAACCTGTTTGAAAACTTTTAGAAAGTGTGAAGTGTGAAAAGTATTTTGTTTGTTTTTGAGAGAGCAAGTACCCATGAGAATCTACCTACTCTAAGGAATTAGGTTGTGTAAGAGTCCTTTAGATAGTGCTATCCCACCATTGAGAGGTAGGTAGCACCATCGTTGGAGTTATTCGGGTCAATTCGATTAAGGGATATGTGTGGTCACCGAAGCAATGGTAGGACACCTTAGAAGTAACCCTAATGTCCTAGATCCTTTGTATCCGAGGCAACCATTTCGAGACAACTGGATCTTTTAGACAGAAGGGCGACCTCTAAGACACCCTATACTTGATGACCGCGTTCGAGGCAACCAGTGAGGCGTACCCTAGGAGTGGCATGTGCTTGTGTGTTGTTTTCATGTTATGTTTATCTTGTACATGTTATTTGTGAGCTACGGATTGATTTTATTTGTCATACATTCTTTCATGCATTTTTTAACAGTTAGGAGTGCGGAAAATAAATTGCAGAAAGATAAATTCTAACTATTACAAGGCGCGGGTCTATACATCGCCAAAAAAACAAAAACCCGTTTTGGAAAATAAAGTGCGAGAATTTAAAAGAAAGCGATAAAATTCTAATTATTACACTTCCTGAGCAGATACAAAAATATAAAATATTGAATTAAAATAAACTGCGCGCGAAAGAATTGAGTCGGGACGTCATGAGGGTTTTGACCCTTTTTTGAATAAGAATTGAATTTTTGTCCTTTTTTTGAAATTAAAACTAAGAACTAATTAATTAATTATTTATTAAAAGAAAAAAAATGTTTTTTGTGTTTTTTATGTTTTTTATGTTTTTAATGAAATAAAAACTAATAACTAACTAATTAATTAATTAATTAAGAAAATGATATTTTTGTGTTTTTGATGAAAATAAAGAGAAAATAAATAGAAATTAAAAGTTAGCAAAAACCTAATTCTAAATGGTTTTTATTTATTGTAAAAAAGTATTAAAGTTAATTAACTAAACTAATTTAATTTAATTTACATTTACTTACAGAAAATAGTTTGAAATTAATAAATAATAATAATATTAGTGTTTTTTTGATTTTTTATGAAAAATATTAATTATGTTAATAGTTAATAAAAAAGAATAAGAAATAAAATAAGGCAAATAAAAAATAAAATGACAAAATAAAAATGCAAACCCAAGGGGGGTTTGGGCCAGAATTGGGTGTGTGTTCATAAATTCCAGCCCATTAAGCTTCAAGGCCTGTTGACTTCCTTGCTTGCCTATGCACAAGGTTGACCAGGGTACATGGTGGGGATCAGCTCCTGGCCTTTGGATGCATGCTTGAGGATACATGGCGTGTTTGGGTGTGAGGTGTATGATGCACCTTTCTTGTGAACCTGCACATAAGTATGTAAAGAAAAAATACATGGAAATTATGGGGGACCTGGGATTCGAACCCAGGTCCCAGCGCTCAATGCTCATTCGCCCTACCACTACGCCAATTGACTCAATTGTAATAATAATAAGAAAACAATATTATATGGGATAAAGGCAACGTCCTGGAAAAATAAAAATGCGTGCGTTTTATATTTGAACGGGCCAGTGGCGTTCTTCCACGTCTTCGTCTCTTTCCTTTTTCCTGTAAAAAACAAAGCAATTAGCGGGGGTTTTAAACCCCCACAAAGTGAAACTGCAGAAAATAGCGATTAGCTCTACACGTAACATAAAAAAGGCGCGAGGGTTGAAATGAGTTCGTCTTGTCAAGCCGGTTTCAACCATGGGTCTTAGCAGTTCTGATTTTTCCTATATAGTAAAGCCCTAATTCCAGACCTCAAGAACCCTAAAACTTGTTAATGGCAATTCACAATTAGGTGTATTATAATCCAATTGATTAATGTCATTCGCTTCCTGTGGACTCAAACAATGCAAAACAACCAACAAATTAAGTTAAATGCGCGTGGAATATGAATTGTGATTACAAGAAGATTATGCAAACCGTGAGTTCGTGTGGGGCGATTCCTTAGGCCAGAGCGCTTGGTTTTGATTCCAAAAGACTCCTGAGAGTTCCTGCAAAGTGTTAGAAACGAGATAAGGCTTTGAATTGCCTTGGAAGGTGGATTTCAGTTTTCAATTTTTCTTGAGTCTTTAGGAATTGGTTCTGGCCGTTTCAATGAGCTCTAGGTTGTGAATGAGGCTTGTCACACTTGCATATGTAGTAATGAATAAGAATAGGTCACATAAAGAGCCAATGATCCATTGCAATGATGTTTTTGGATTTTGCTTAATCACCATTAAAGGAACTTTCCAAGTTTGTTCAAATTTGAATTTTCATGCATAATTGAGCTTGGCACGAATTTGGTAGGTTGTTCATGACACATAAAAATAATTCAAATCAAAAGATGTTATTTAATTAATTTTTTTGATTTTATTTGAATTTTATGGATTTAAAATGAATTAAATCAAATAAAATTAAATAAAAATAGAAAAATTAATGTTTAATCTTGAAATTGATCATGGGACACGTGGGTGGCATGACAAGGCTGAATCAAGTGGAAAAAAGTGGGCCCTTTTGTCAAAAATTGAAGTTTCAAGGATAGTTGACTTTTGCCATTTCATAAAAATTTCCCAACTTCTCCAATGCATATCTTGCTCAATTTTGATCATATGGACATGTTCTTGGACATTTTGGAAAGGTATTGAAGTCCTATAACCAATGCCTTTGGTCCCATGTCATTTTGATTTACCAATCTCAAGTTATGGTCTTTGACTTAAAATGCCTTTTTGTTGACTTTTGAAAATGACCTATAATGTTGAAATTGATAACTTTTTGTGAGATAATTTATTGGACTTGGAATGTGAATATGAGTTGTAGGAAATGTCCTCCCCTTCAAAATGAGCATTGGATGGGATTTTTCTGATGAACCATGAAAAAGTTATGCCTTGGTCAAGTTACAGTTGACTTTTCAGTTGTCCAAAAATGGAAACTTTTGCATCTTGATGATTTTTGAGCCATTCTTGTGGAATCATGGTCAATAATTGACCAAATGATGATTGTGGCTTCAAAATAAGATGCTGACCAAAATTTTTGACTTTTGACTGCCAAATGACCATTTTACCCCTACAGTTGATTGTGGAGCAATTAGGGTTTTTGACTGTGCAACTTGATCTTGTGAGCCTTGAAACTTGGCATGTAGATGCTTGACAATGTTTATAGCCATATGGGACTTGATTGAGCCCTTGAAAACCTCAACTTCCTTGCAAGAACTAAAACCCTAATTTGACTGGCTTAGGAGGGTGGTTTGACTGTGCAACCCTTGAGTAGACTTGAGCAAATTGAGATGATGCTTGTCAAAACTTTGAAGAATATGGGAGGGCAAATTTTGGGGTACAACAGTTGCCCCTGTTCAATATTCTTAGACCTGAGGATGTAGATTGGCTTGTGTGCCTTTCGTGATCCGAAGGTGGAAGATGATTGAACACTAGAGTGCCCAGAAATTTGCACTCACATAGTAGAGTATCAGCAGTGTGATGGTGGGAATGGGCTTACAGATGCCATTTGGAGAGATGGTGGATAGGAGGATGGGCTTAAAGATGCCATCTGGAGATGTGACAGGACCTTGTCGGGAATGGGCTTATAGATGCCATTTGGAAATGTGATGGATAGTTGTGGAGATGGGCTTATAGATGCCATCGGGGTGTCGATTGCGTAAGAGATTCCTTAGCGAGAATTTGCGTACTTGAGAAAGAAAGATGGTTTCCTGGCTTGCTACAAGTGTTGATCTTCAAACTCTTCATGCAGATATGCCCTGGCTGGATACAGGTGTCGAATCTACAATCAGTTGTTCACAGATGTACCCTGGCTAGATACAGGAATCGAATCCGGAACTTCAAAAGGTTGCTTACAGACATGCCCTGGCTGGATACAGGTATCGAATCTACAAACAATTTCTCACAGATGTGCCCTGGCTAGATACAGGAATCGAATCTGGAATTAGTCATCTACAGATATGCCCTGGCTGGATACAGGTATCGAATCTTCAAACTCTTCAGATATTCCCTAGCTAGATACAGGAATCGAATCTGAAATTAGTCATCTACAGATATGCCCTGGCTGGATACAGGTATCAAATCTTCAAACTCTTCAGATATGCCCTGGCTAGATACAGGAATTGAATCTGGAATTAGTCATCTACAGATATGTCCTGGATGGATACAGGTATTGAATCTTCAAACTCTTCAGATATGCCCTGGCTAGATACAGGAATCGAATCTGGAATTGGTCGTCTACAGATATGCCCTGGCTGGATACAGATATCGAATCTCTAAACTCTTCAGATATGCCATGGCTAGATACAGGAATTGAATCTGGAATTCTTCGTCTACAGATATGCCCTGGCTGGATACAGGAATCGAATCTCTAAACTCTTCATGCAGATATGCCCTGGCTGGATACAGGAATCGAATCTACTCACAGATATGCCCTGGCTGGATACAGGAATCGAATCTGGAATTTGTCGTCAACAGATATGCCCTGGCTAGATACAGGAATCGAATCTGGAATTGCGACGGTTGATAGTAATCATCTTTGGATTGACCTTTTTCCTGAAAAGGCAAAACATCAATTGTATGCAATGTCATGATGCAGGATGTCATGATGTTCTCAAAAATAGATGAGATTGTGTCGTATGATGCGTATGCATGCTATAATGTATGAGGATGTGATATGTTTATGAATGTATTTTCGTCTAGGAAAATAAATCCTTGACGAATGCCGGGAAGTTGAATCCTGGGCTGATGTTGAAGAGTGAAGTTCTTCATTTTCGCTGGGGATGATGGTTGCAAGAATAAACCGGTAGGAGAAGATGACTCCGTTGGGGAATAAACTTGGCGGAGAGATTACTCTGCGGGGAATGACTCTGTGGGAAGAGATACTTCACTGAGAATTTGATGATAACTCCGCTGGGGATACCGTTGATATGTTATGTTGGGGAATTTGATGAATGAACTCAGCTGGGGGATAGGAAGAACTTCACCGGGGATGATCTTTCCATGGTAATTAGCTGAGGATAACCCAGTTATAAGCTCTGGTGGAGAATAACCTTTGAATAGAGCCGGGGAGATGCGTTCGTACTGTGCAGGGGATAAGCTTCCAGAATCTACTGGGGATAAGCTTCCAAAAATCTACTGGGGAGATTGATTCAACTCTCCTGGGGAAACTTTGGACTGTACTGGGGAAATGGCTCCACTGGATGTTTGTATTCCGCCGGGGAATAATCTTATATTAAGACGGCCGGGGATGCTTGCTGAGGAACATCTATATACTCAGCCGGGGAATGTTGAGATTTTCTGGGGATACCTAACTTCCTTAAGGCTGACAGTAGATTAACTCTGCTTGGGGAGAGTATCGTTGACTTGCTGGAGATATTGTGCCTCTGCGGGGCTGATTGGGAGACCAACTCTGCTTGGGGAGAGAGCATGGCTGACTCTTGTCTTACTCAGCGGGGAGTGGAGGTATCCTGGTTGCGTTCTTCAGCCGAACCTACCTTGGTACCTTGGTGGACAGAGCAACTAGATTGCTTAGACAACTCATTATTGCTCCTGTTTCTGATGTCACCTGTAATTAGTCCTTTGTTTCGCATGTAAATATTATGAGTTAGCAATTAGTGTCAAATGCATATATCAAAAATGAACATTGGACGTTCTTCGCAAAACAAAACAGAAAAAGGAAAAATAATTGGCAATTTGTCTGGAAAAGTGAATTTGTATTGATTTTTGAATTTGCCTGTAAATAGGAGTTTATGTACAAGAGGCTGACGTCCTAGTAAGAGAACGCCGCCGAACAACATAGAGTTTATACAATTTTGTGAAAAGGAAAACAAAACAGCTATGTGAAAAAAATAATCCCACTGGGTTCCAACTCTGATATCGCCTTTATGTCTTCAAGCGTCTCGTCACTTTACTGCTTAGTTGAAGATGAAGCTGATTGATCGATGTCGTCCGAGCCTGATAGCTGATGTCGGATTCTGGATGCAAGGTGATCCAATGAGACATAGTATTACGCTTATCCCTAATTTTTGCCTGGACCGCCTTTTCGGGTTTTCAGTCCACCGGGATACCCATTTTTGCCCAAGCCGCCTTTTCAGGTTGTCGACTTGCCGGGTGTACAGATTTTTTTTCATTTCATCCCTTATTTTTGCCCGAACCCTTGTGGTTCGCCGGGAAGCCCTTATTTTTGCCTAGGTGTGTCAACCTAGCGGGTCTTTAATTCATGCGTAGTATCTTTTTACTATGTCTGCATTGGCGGGGTGAGGAAGGTCGTCACCATCCATGGTGGTTAGAATCATAGCTCCTCCTGAGAAGATATTCTTAACCACAAATGGCCCTTCGTACGTAGGGGTCCATTTGCCCCTGGGATCACTTTGAGGAAGAATGATGCGCTTGATTACCAGATCCCCAACTTGATACTCTTGGCGTCTGACTTTCTTGTTAAATGCCCTGATCATCCGTTTTTGGTACGTTTGACCATGACAAATAGCAGTAAGTCTCTTTTCGTCGATTAGGTTCAGTTGATCAAGTCGAGTCTGGATCCAGTCATCTTCGCTCAAATCTGCATCCTTCATTATCCGGAGAGAGGGTATCTGGACTTCAATAGGCAAGACTGCCTCCATGCCATAGACCAAGGAAAAGGGAGTTGCCCCTGTTGACGTCCTTGCTGAGGTACGGTACCCATGAAGAGCAAATGGTAACATCTCGTGCCAATCTTTGTATGTCACTGTTATCTTCTGCACAATCTTCTTAATATTCTTATTTGCGGCTTCGACAGCCCCATTCATCTTCGGCCGGTAGGGAGAAGAGTTGTGGTGTTGTATCTTGAATTGCTCGCAGAGCTCAGTGATCATTTTGTTGTTGATATTGGTACCATTATCCGTAATGATCCTCTCAGGTACACCGTATCGACGGATCAGGTTGTGCCAAATGAATTGTGCCACGACGTTCTTGGTTACGGTAGCATAGGAAGCTGCTTCAACCCATTTTGTGAAGTAATCAATCGCTACAAGGATGAAGTGATGCCCGTTAGACACCGTAGGTCTGATCTCGCCGATCATATCAATGCCCCACGTTGCAAAAGGCCAAGGTTCTGTCAAGACATTCAGAGGAACTGGGGGAACGTGCACCTTATCAGCATAGATCTGGCATTTGTGACACATCCGAGAATGTTGATAACAGTCGGCTTCCATTGTGGACCAGAAATATCATGCCCGAAGGATTTTCTTTGCCATGGTATGTCCACTGGAATGTGTTCCGAAGGTACCTTCATGCAGCTCTGCCATAATCCTTTCTGCTTCAGTCTTATCCACACAACGCAGTAAGGTTGAATCATGGTTTCGCTTGTATAGAATGCCATTGCTGAGGAAGAACTTTGCAGCGAATCTTCTCAGGAACTTCTTGTCGTTGACAGATGCACCCTCGGGGTATTCTTGAGCTTCTAGGTACCTCTTCACTTCATGATACCAAGGTTTTTCAGTTACCTCTTCAGCCTCAAGATCACAGCAATGTGTAGGTTCGTCCAACTTCCAGATAATGATCCGGGGAGCCTCGTTGTCCCATTTGACTTTGAACATAGAAGACATCGTAGCTAGCGCGTCCGCCAACTGATTCTCCTCTCTTGGGAAGTGTTCAAAAGTTATCTCCTCGAAGTGGGGAATCAATGTCAACACATACTCTTTGTAGGGAATAAGATTTGGGTGTTTCGTATCCCACTCGCCTTTGATCTGATTGATCACGAGAGCGGAATCTCTGAAGACACTCAGAAACTTGATCCTTAAGTCAATTGCAGCTTGAAGACCTATGATACATGCTTCATACTCCGCCATGTTGTTGGTGCAGTTGAAACATAGCCGGGAAGTGAGTGGAGTATGAGTGCCTTTGGGGGATATGATCACAGCGCCAATGCCGTTACCCAAAGCGTTTGAGGCTCCATCAAAGTGCATAGACCATCGGGATCCTTCCTCAGGTCCTTCATCCGGTCCAGGTACTTCACAATCAGTTACTACCATGATATCCTCATCTGGAAATTCAAAGTTCATAGATTGGTAGTCGTCCACTGCTTAGTGTGCCAAATGGTCTGCCAATACACTTCCCTTGATTTCTTTCTGAGTCGTGTACTGGATGTCGTATTCGGTCAAGATCATCTGCCATCTTGCTATTCTTCCGGACAGAGCGGGCTTTTCGAATATGTACTTGATCGGATCCATTTTTGAGATCAACAGAGTAGTGTGAGTCAACATATACTGTCTCAACCGGCGAGCAGCCCATACCAATGCGCAGCAAGTTTTCTCGAGCAGTGAGTATCGGGTCTCACAGTCGGTAAACTTTTTGCTAAGGTAATAAATGGCGTGCTCTTTTTGGCCAGACTCGTCATGCTGCCCCAGCACACACCCCATCGAGTTGTCAAGTACTGTCAAGTATAAGATTAGAGGTCTCCCTTCAACCGGTGGCAAAAGAATGGGTGGTTCTTGGAGATACTCTTTGATTCTTTCGAAAGCGGCCTGACATTCATCGTTCCAATGTACTACTTGATCTTTCTTCAGCAGCTTGAAGATCGGTTCACAGGTAGCAGTTAGATGTGAGATGAATCGGGCGATGTAGTTCAGCCGTCCTAGAAAGCCTCTGACTTCTTTCTCTGTCTTGGGAGCTGGCATCTCTTGTATGGCTTTCACCTTGGCAGGGTCCACTTGAATACCTTTGTCGCTTACGACGAAGCCTAGCAATTTTCCAGATCTCACCCCGAAGGTACACTTGTTTGGGTTCAATCTCAGCTTGTACAACTTCAGACGGTCAAACAGCTTCTATAGATGGTCAAGGTGTTCCTCCTCAGTTTGGGACCTCGCAATCATATCGTCGACATACACTTCGATCTCATGATGGATCATGTCATGAAATAAAGCAACCATGGCACGTTGGTAGGTTGCCCCAGCATTTTTCAACCCAAAAGGCATGACCTTATAGCAAAAGGTGCCCCACTGAGTAACAAAAGTGGTCTTCTCCATGTCTTCAGGAGCCATCTTGATTTGATTATAACCGGAGAAGCCGTCCATGAAGGAGAATACCTTGTGCTGAGCAGTGTTGTCAACCAGAACGTCGATATGAGGCAGAGGGAAATCATCCTTGGGGCTCGCCCTGTTCAAATCCCTGTAATCAACACACATTCTGACCTTACCATCTTTCTTCGGCACTGGAACCACATTGGAAACCCACTGAGGGTTAGAAGTCACTGCTAGAAAACCGGCATCAAATTGTTTCATAACCTCAGCTTTGATTTTCTCGGACATTTTTGGACGCATACGGTGGACCTTCTGTTTTACTGGCGGGCAGTCTTCCTTGGTAGGCAGGTGATGAACCACAATGTCGGTATCCAACCCAGGCATGTCTTCGTAAGACCAGGAAAAGATTTCCACGTAGTCATGCAGCATCTGGATCAACCGTTGTTTCACACTAGACTCCATATTGGCACCAATCTTGACTTCCTTCCTGTCTGTCTCAGTACCCAGATTTACTGTTTCCACCGGCTCTTCATGTGGCTGAATGGCCCTCTCTTCCTGGAGTAGCAATCTTGCAAGTTCACCAGGCACTTCGCAATCATCTTCACCTTCGTCTTCGGCTAAGTTGATCGGATTTTCGAAGTCATAACTGGCAGTAGCAGAGTCGTTACCAGTGAGATCCAGAGTGGATTGGAACCTGTATAGGTGAGTGTATGTAAATATAGTTGTTTTGCAATATATAAAGAAATAAAGGGAGCGCAAGATTTGAAATGTAAAAAACGTCCAATGCTTTTATTCATGATATATGAAAGTGACAAATAATAAGCCCTCACAAATGAAACCATGGTGCCCCGGGTAAGACACCGGGCCATAAAGTTTCAAATTATTGTTTGTTATAAATTCAAAACAAAAGAAATAGGTGTAAAGTCTTTTGCAGTCCAGTTGCTTGGTCCACCATTGGTTGTCGGGTAGATCCAGCTGTCGAACTCGGATTCCTCCATGTCGTCCTCAATAGCATTCACTCCCGGGTTGGTGATGAACACAGAAGGTCTTCTAATCCTTGCCTTACGCACAGCCTTCTGAGCTTCTGCAGTGAAACCCAAGCCAAATTTGTCAGTCTTTGGAGTGAAATCAGGAAGTCGGCCCCAGTTTGCGCACTCACCCTTCTTGATCACAGCCCGGGCATCCTTCAAGGAAGCCATCTTCAAAGGAGAGTCTTCCTCAGTCATTGTCTCTGCTGCTGCCAATGTCTGAGGCACCTCTTCAAAGTGTTGAAAGGGGGTCTCAATGAACTCCCCATCCATTTCTACGTACCGGAACAAGTTGAGGTGGTTGACCATATATTCTTCCTCCCCCTGCACTGTTACGATCTTCCCTCTGACCGGGTACTTAAGCTTCTGATGTAATGTGGAGGTCACAGCTCCAGCCTTGTGGATCCATGGACGACCCAGCAAACAAGAATAGGATGGTTGGATGTCCATCACATAGAAAGTAGAGTCAAAAACTTGAGAACCAACTCTGATTGGGATGTCAACTTCTCCATGTACCATCCTCTTCGACCCGTCAAAGGCCCGGACAATAATGTCACTAGGCTTGAGCTCTAAACCCTCACAATCCAACCTGTCTAGAGCTTTCTTGGGCAATACATTTAATGAAGAACCAATGTCAACCAGCACGTGGGCAAGAGTAGTGCCCCTACATTCAATGGAGACATGCAGAGCATCATTGTGGTTCTTTCCCTTGGCGGTCAGATCGGCGTCAGAGAAACCCAACCCATTATCAGTAGTCAAGTTGGCCACACAAACGGTAAATTGATCAGCAGACGTTTCTTGTGGCACGTGGGCCGTCTTCAGGAAGGAAATCAGGGACTTGGCATGGGCCTCTGAACACAACAAAAGTGATAGCATGGAAATCTTAGATGGGGTGTGCCCCAGCTGCTCAACGACGTTGAAATCACTCTTCTTGATAATCTTAAGGATCTCTTCCATCTCTTGCTTGGAAGCTTTAATAGTGGTCTTCGGTGCCTCCATCCGGGCAGGCACATCAGTAGCAATCCCTTTGCCCCGAGTGTCAGATGACTCGGTAGCAGGGGTAGAAACAGGAACTTGATCAGGAAGGGAAGCAGGCACACTGGCAGGTGTGATGACAAGAGGTCTCTGAATTGCTGGAGGTGCAATGTCTGGTGAGAACAGTCTTCCACTACGAGTGACTTTAGCAGGTCCGGTGATGTTGGTGACACCGGTACTAGTATCGAACTCTTGTTTCACTCCCAGAACATAAACATCTGCCCCATAGTACCACGGGACAGCTTTGTCAGACTTATAGGGGATGGGCCCCGGAATAGTGATAATGATAGGTGCAATATTGTGAACAGGCATGATTTTGACAGGCTTCTTTGAAGGAGCCTTAGGAGTGTTGTTGAAAATGGTGACAATAGAAACTTCTTCGGTACGGGTAGCAGGAACATCAATCTTCTTGAACAAGATCTCTTTGCTATCCATCAGGTTTTGGACGCCTGACTTCAACAAAGGACAACCAGCAGGTGAAACAGCACATAGAAGGCAACCTTTACTACATCCCGGAAATAAACCGGCTAGCAACAGGTTCCTCTTGACGGTCAGCAACGGAGTAGCAATATCATCCACAGAAGCTACATACAGATCCTCTTCCACAGCATTCACTCCATGCTGGGGCATGGGAGCAGTCACAACATTGGGCCTTTCGGGCGCCTCGAACTGTATTTCCTTAGCGTTAATAAGGTCCTGAACCTTATTCCTCAGAGCCTAACAATCATCAGTAGAATGCCTCGGGCCATCAGAGTGATAAGCGCAGCGGGCGTTGGGGTTGTACTTCGGAGATGTCGTGTTTACCACCTTCGGAGCTTCTTTGATAGTTACCAGATTGGTTGACAGCAGTTGCGGCAGAATCTGAGACAGGGTCATGCTGAGCCGAGTATACTGTCTTTTGGGCCTCTCAACTCTTGGTTGGTTGTATTGCTGAGGAGCAGCAGCAGGCTTTGAGATTACCACCGCGTTGACAACTTGGTGGCGTTCCGGTTTGTTCTGTCTCCTGGGACCATACACAGCACTAGCTTCCTTCTTGAAAGGCTTCTTTTCAGTACTCGAGGAGGCACCTTTCTGTATCTTCCCCGATTTGATACCAGCTTCGATCCTCTCACAAGTCAGGATCAGGTCTGTAAACCCAGCAGAGGAATTACCAATCAGGTGGTTGAAAAATGGACCATACAAGGTCCCCAAGAACATGTCCACGAGTTCACGGTCAGTCAATGGTGGCTGCATCCTGCCAGCCAGTTCTCTCCATTTCTGTGCGTACTCCTTAAAACCTTCACCCGTCCCAAGTGACATACCCTGGAGTTGGGTACGCATGGGAGCGAGGTCGGAATTGTACTGATACTGCTTATAAAAAGCAGTAGCCAAGTCCTCCCAGTTACAGATATTGGTTCCATCCAGCTGATAGAACCATTCGAGTTGAGTCCCTGAAAGACTCTCCTAGAAGAAATGGATCCATAAGTTCTTGTCTGCGGTGTAAGGCTGGATCTTCCTTACATAAGAATGGAGGTGCAGCTTAGGACAGGAAGCCCCGTCGTACTTCACAAAGGCAGGTGCCTTGAACTTGTGTGGGATTACCACCCCAGAAGATAACCCTAAGTCTCCAAAATCCAACCCAGGCACACGTTGAATCTCCATAGCATTTAGTCGGTCCTCCAATTGTTTGTACCTGTCCTCAGTAGGAGGGTAATGTTCATCATTGAAATCTGTCTCGGTGTCAGAGATCACGGGACTAGGAACCCTTCCCTCCTGGTGACTGCCTTCCCCAACAGATGGAGTAGTCAGCTCAGCTTCATTTTGCAGTGTATTCCCGAGTCTGCGTCCAGTGTTGAACAGCACAGTCCTCTTCTTCTTCTTCTTCAGGAGCAAAGCCTTCAACTCCTGTTGTCCTTGGGCTAAGCTCATGACCAGCTCTTGAAACTGGGCGTTCTGGGCCTGGGGGGCCTTGATAGCTTGCTCGGTAGTAGGTTCAGGATTCATGATGACTGAGTGCTGAAATAAACAGCGAAGAAGATTAAGCAACCTGTAGAAAAAGGGTACCTGTTATGCACATGATGCATGATATGCTATTTATGCAATGCATTCAAGGGTTCGAAAGTTCAAATTCATTGTAGACAAAAAGGAACACACATTGTATTAGGAAATAATTTGTTCAGTACATCAGGGCCTCATGGGCAAAACATTACAAAATAACTAATTCCAAAAGACATTGCGCATCCTCTTTGGAGCTATGTAGGTGTTGAGAGTCTTTTCCTCGTGAAGTAGACGGGTGAGCTCCAAGACCTTCTTCTCACTGGCATGTAGACTGGTTTCAAGAGAATTTCGTTCTTCCTTGAGTTGGATCCAGCTCTTTTGCATTTCTTCCCAAGATGTTGGCATGTCAGGATGTTGAATGGTGTAGGGCACCTCTCCTTCCAAAACTGGCTCTTTGATCACGGGGAGAACAGGAGGATATGGCATCATCAGCTTCTGGGAGCGGGCTCGTACCCACTTGAGATAAGGCTCTAGGGGGATGGAGTTCTTGTGCCCCAGTGTCTTGCTATCTACCCTGTTGGGCATCCTCCAAGCTCTGATGAGTCTCTGGCGAAGTCCTTGTGCATCGTTGTCGAAGTCAAAAACTATGTCAGGAATCAACATGTCATGAGGGCCATCCCTCCGAGCATATCCAAACTGTCTCAAAGCCAGACACGGGTTGTAAGTAATACCTCCTCTGATTCCCAGTAAAGGAACATTAGGAAACTCTCCGCAACGATCAATGATAGTGACATTCTCTCTGGACCGAGAACACCAATGTATATCAGCATGTGTTAGAGTCATTAACCGTTGTGACCATCTCAAACCCCGCTCGTTCTTCAAAACTGATTGCGGAAGGTGCAAAATAAACCACCTTGCCAGGAGAGGAGTGCAGCACATGAGAACACCTCTTTTTCTCATGGTTCGAGTGTAACATGAGTGGAGGATGTCCCCAAGCAACGTAGGTATAGGATTCCTGGACATGAAGATCTTGACAGCATTGATATCTATAAGCTGATCTGGATTCGGGAACAATACCAACCCATAGACAAGGAGTGCCACAACTTCTTCAAAAGCTTGTAGGTCAAGGGAATTCCAACATTCTTGGGCCTTCTCAAACAGGAATTTTGCTATGAATCCTTTGATACTACTTCTGGTTTCCCAATGCCCCTTGATGTCAGATGGTTGCAGGTGTAATGCTTTAGCAACCTCTTCAAGTTTTGGTTCCCTTTCCGTACCGTTGTAGGGTAGTTGACTGAGAATGGGAACCCCTAGAAGCTGAGAAAACTCTTCCAAAGTGGGTACTAATTGATAATCCGGGAAAGTAAAGCAGTGGTGCAAAGGGTCAAAGAACTGGAACAACACTTTCACCATGTCCTCTTCAATGTTGGTATTGACCAAGCTGATGAGTCTACCATGCCTTTCACTGAAGGAAGAGTTCTCGAGAATCCTGGATGTAAGCTCCTTAAGTTGAGGAGGTATCCTTACAAGGTTGATCTGAATTGTCTTTCTGCGGATAGTTTCCATGTCCTACAAAACAAGAACAAAGATGAAGATTCGAACCCTTGAAGTGGTTAGTGGATGCATATGATGTTGTATGATGCTATGATGTTATGATAAGGACACACCACAAGTATTCATAAAAAGCAAACATGATAAGGCACACAAGTCACACAAGACAGCCCTTAGAGTTTAGGCCAGCATGAAGTTTGGGGTACTACCCTCTTGAAGTTGGTGGGCTCAAAAACCTGTCCTATCAAAAGTAACCGGGTTCTAAGGAGCTCAATATCATTGGGTTGTTTTCTGTGTTCATTGTTTCGATTTAGCCACTGAACTGGCGATCAAAATATTCCAAGAAAACAACCCTCAATGAGTGTAGTATCGAGTATCAACCAACTTCAGACTGCACCAAAGTCGGTGATCTCACTACCCCTAAAGAGGCCAGGATGGTCAAGTAAGGTTCCTAAGGTCAGTTGATGCTTCACGACACCACGCGGCGGCCCCGTACTCTCCTTGACTTGACTCAAGGGTTACCGGTACTCACCAAAGTGCCACATCAATGTAGCAAACTGCTTCAACCGTGTCGGTATACCTCGCACAGTTCCCTCACAGTTTGTTGCTACTTTCTAAAAGGTATCCCCCAGATCCGGGTTAGGATCTATGAAAACTCCCAAAACAGGTCCACAATATTAAAGCAAGCAGATCAAGCAATTGAAAACATGATGATGAACTATTCCTAAGGTACACCTCACTTTTATTTATCCCTAGCAGAGTCGCCAGTTCTGTGATCGGTGGAAATAGAACTGACTGTTTTTTAAGCTGGTTCGCGAAATGTCGCGGTAAGCAAGAGTCGCCACCGTCTTTTATGTTCTCCAACATGGAAAGGACAAAAGCACAGCAAAATTCCTTATTCGAGAATGTTTCTCGGTTCGGGAGGTAGATTTATAGAAAGGGAAGGTGTTAGCACCCTTTCTATCCGTGGTTATCCACGGGCTCTTAGGTACTTGCTCTTATGTTTTCAAAATTTGTTTGCTTTTCAAGTGTGTGTGGGTTTTGAAAAAGTTCTTTTGAAAGATTTCTAAGTAACTCTTGTATCTGTCCTCAAGAGTGTATGAAAAACCTGTTTGAAAACTTTTAGAAAGTGTGAAGTGTGAAAAGTATTTTGTTTGTTTTTGAGAGAGCAAGTACCCGTGAGAATCTACCTACTCTAAGGAATTAGGTTGTGTAAGAGTCCTTTAGATAGTGCTATCCCACCATTGAGAGGTAGGTAGCACCATCGTTGGAGTTATTCGGGTCAATTCGATTAAGGGATATGTGTGGTCACCGAAGCAATGGTAGGACACCTTAGAAGTAACCCTAATGTCCTAGATCCTTTGTATCCGAGGCAACCATTTCGAGACAACTGGATCTTTTAGACAGAAGGGCGACCTCTAAGACACCCTATAATTGATGACCGCGTTCGAGGCAACCAGTGAGGCGTACCCTAGGAGTGGCATGTGCTTGTGTGTTGTTTTCATGTTATGTTTATCTTGTACATGTTATTTGTGAGCTACGGATTGATTTTATTTGTCATACATTCTTTCATGCATTTTTTAACAGTTAGGAGTGCGGAAAATAAATTGCAGAAAGATAAATTCTAACTATTACAAGGCGCGGGTCTATACATCGCCAAAAAAACAAAAACCCGTTTTGGAAAATAAAGTGCGAGAATTTAAAAGAAAGCGATAAAATTCTAATTATTACACTTCCTGAGCAGATACAAAAATATAAAATATTGAATTAAAATAAACTGCGCGCGAAAGAATTGAGTCGGGACGTCATGAGGGTTTTGACCCTTTTTTGAATAAGAATTGAATTTTTGTCCTTTTTTTGAAATTAAAACTAAGAACTAATTAATTAATTATTTATTAAAAGAAAAAAAATGTTTTTTGTGTTTTTTATGTTTTTTATGTTTTTAATGAAATAAAAACTAATAACTAACTAATTAATTAATTAATTAAGAAAATGATATTTTTGTGTTTTTGATGAAAATAAAGAGAAAATAAATAGAAATTAAAAGTTAGCAAAAACCTAATTCTAAATGGTTTTTATTTATTGTAAAAAAGTATTAAAGTTAATTAACTAAACTAATTTAATTTAATTTACATTTACTTACAGAAAATAGTTTGAAATTAATAAATAATAATAATATTAGTGTTTTTTTGATTTTTTATGAAAAATATTAATTATGTTAATAGTTAATAAAAAAGAATAAGAAATAAAATAAGGCAAATAAAAAATAAAATGACAAAATAAAAATGCAAACCCAAGGGGGGTTTGGGCCAGAATTGGGTGTGTGTTCATAAATTCCAGCCCATTAAGCTTCAAGGCCTGTTGACTTCCTTGCTTGCCTATGCACAAGGTTGACCAGGGTACATGGTGGGGATCAGCTCCTGGCCTTTGGATGCATGCTTGAGGATACATGGCGTGTTTGGGTGTGAGGTGTATGATGCACCTTTCTTGTGAACCTGCACATAAGTATGTAAAGAAAAAATACATGGAAATTATGAGGGACCTGGGATTCGAACCCAGGTCCCAGCGCTCAATGCTCATTCGCCCTACCACTACGCCAATTGACTCAATTGTAATAATAATAAGAAAACAATATTATATGGGATAAAGGCAACGTCCTGGAAAAATAAAAATGCGCGCGTTTTATATTTGAACGGGCCAGTGGCGTTCTTCCACGTCTTCGTCTCTTTCCTTTTTCCTGTAAAAAACAAAGCAATTAGCGGGGGTTTTAAACCCCCACAAAGTGAAACTGCAGAAAATAGCGATTAGCTCTACACGTAACATAAAAAAGGCGCGAGGGTTGAAATGAGTTCGTCTTGTCAAGCCGGTTTCAACCATGGGTCTTAGCAGTTCTGATTTTTCCTATATAGTAAAGCCCTAATTCCAGACCTCAAGAACCCTAAAACTTGTTAATGGCAATTCACAATTAGGTGTATTATAATCCAATTGATTAATGTCATTCGCTTCCTGTGGACTCAAACAATGCAAAACAACCAACAAATTAAGTTAAATGCGCGTGGAATATGAATTGTGATTACAAGAAGATTATGCAAACCGTGAGTTCGTGTGGGGCGATTCCTTAGGCCAGAGCGCTTGGTTTTGATTCCAAAAGACTCCTGAGAGTTCCTGCAAAGTGTTAGAAACGAGATAAGGCTTTGAATTGCCTTGGAAGGTGGATTTCAGTTTTCAATTTTTCTTGAGTCTTTAGGAATTGGTTCTGGCCGTTTCAATGAGCTCTAGGTCGTGAATGAGGCTTGTCACACTTGCATATGTAGTAATGAATGAGAATAGGTCACATAAAGAGCCAATGATCCATTGCAATGATGTTTTTGGATTTTGCTTAATTACCATTAAAGGAACTTTCCAAGTTTGTTCAAATTTGAATTTTCATGCATAATTGAGCTTGGCACGAATTTGGTAGGTTGTTCATGACACATAAAAATCATTCAAATCAAAAGATGTTTTTTAATTAATTTTTTTGATTTTATTTGAATTTTATGGATTTAAAATGAATTAAATCAAATAAAATTAAATAAAAATAGAAAAATTAATGTTTAATCTTGAAATTGATCATGGGACACGTGGGTGGCATGACAAGGCTGAATCAAGTGGAAAAAAGTGGGGCCTTTTGTCAAAAATTGAAGTTTCAAGGATAGTTGACTTTTGCCATTTCACAAAAAATTCCCAACTTCTCCAATGCATATCTTGCTCAATTTTGATCATATGGACATGTTCTTGGACATTTTGGAAAGGTCTTGAAGTCCTCTAACCAATGCCTTTGGTCCCATGTAATTTTGATTTACCAATCTCAAGTTATGGTCTTTGACTTAAAATGCCTTTTGTTGACTTTTGAAAATGACCTATAATGTTGAAATTGATAACTTTTTGTGAGAGCATTTCTTGGACTTGGAATGTGAAGATGAGTTGTAGGAAATGTCCTCCCCTTCAAAATGAGCATTGGATGGGATTTTTCTGATGAACCATGAAAAAGTTATGCCTTGGTCAAGTTACAGTTGACTTTTCAATTGTCCAAAATTGGAAACTTTTGCATCTTGATGATTTTTGAGCCATTCTTGTGGAATCATGGTCAAGACTTGACCAAATGATGATTGTGGCTTCAAAATAAGATGTTGACCAAAAATTTTGACTTTTGACTGCCAAATGACCATTTTACCCCTACAGTTGATTGTGGGGCAATTAGGGTTTTTGACTGTGCAACTTGACCGAGTGAGCCTTGAAACTTGGCATGTAGATGCTTGACAATGTTTATAGGCATATGGGACTTGATTGAGCCCTTGAAAACCTCAACTTCCTTGCAAGAACCAAAACCCTAATTTGACTGGCTTAGGAGGGTGGTTTGACTGTGCAACCCTTGAGTAGACTTGAGCAAATTGAGATGATGCTTGTCAAAACTTTGAAGAATATGGGAGGGCAAATTTTTGGGTACAACAGGTTTCTCATAACAGGTTGCCTTATCCTTCTACTGTTTATTTCAGTGATATGGATGTTGAACAGACTTTGAAAGATCTTCAGGCACAAAATTCCCAGTTTCAGCAAATGCTCATGGCTCTGACAAAAGGACAAGAGGAGTTGAAGACTCTGCTGGCCAAAGAGAAGAAGAAGAAAACGAAGAAACCAATCGGTGTTGTGATCATGGGAAGAAGGTTTAAAGGGCAGACCAGGAAAACCTTAGACTTTGCAACATCATCGGGTGAATGAGATAATCAAGGAGCCGAGACCCAAGAAGTGAACAACGACCCAGTATCCGAAGGAAAGGAAGAGCCTGATTACTCTGAGGAACAATATCCTCCTGCTGATGATAAATACAAACATCTAGAGGATCGTTAGAATGCCATGGAGATTCAGAGGGTACCCAGTTTGGACTTTGAAGAATTAGGACTCATCTCGGGGGTTGTCATCCCACAGAAATTCAAGGTCCCAACTTTCACCAAGTACGATGGTGTCTCTTGCCCGAAACTACATCTAAGGTCATATGTCATAAAGATTCAACCCCACACGGCTGACAAGAATATGTGGGTGCATTTCTTCCAGGAGAGCTTATCGGGGACTCAGTTGGATTGGTTCTACCAATTAGAAGGATCCAATGTTCGCAATTGGGAAGAGTTCGCCGCAGCTTTCTACAAACATTATCAGTATAATGCCGATTTGGCTCCGACTAGGACACAGTTACAAAGCATGTCTATGAGAACAGATGAGGGTTTCAAAACCTATGCTCAAAAATGGAGGGATCTCGCAGGCAGGGTCCAGCCCCCTTTATCCGACAGAGAATTAGTGGATATGTTCCTAGGAACCTTGTCAGGACCATTTTTCAATCACCTGATTGGGAGTTCTTCATCTGGGTTTACCGAATTAATCATGACTGGTGAGCGGGTCGAAGCCGGTATAAAAAGCAGTAAAATTCAAAGAGATGCATCCTTAAGTATGGTGAAGAAACCTTTTGTTGGAAAGAATGAGGTCAGTGCTGCATATGACCATAGGAATCAAAACAAAACCGACCATCGTCTGGCAGTAGGGGTTGTCATGATTTCTAATCCTGCACCAAATCAGCAGCAAAATTATCAGCGCAAACCAGAAGCGCCCATGAGACGATTTACCCGGATTAACATGACCATGTCTCAAGTTTTGCCACACCTTCTCAAGACCAATCTGGTAACTTTAAAGGAAGATCCCAAGAATCCCAATACTGCTTCTCCTTGCTACAACCCGAACGCCCGATGTGCCTATCATTCTGAAAGCCCGGGGCACGATACAAATGACTACTGGTACTTAAAGAATAAGGTGAAAGACCTTATCGATGAAAAAGAGATTGAATTTGAGCCCCCAGAAACGCCTAATGTAATAACGGCACCAATGCCCAGACATGGCCAAGGTATCAACGCCATTGACGATGATCGTTTGTTTCCTCTGTGAATAACTTAGTTACTCCTCTGTTGACCATTAAGCAGAATCTACTGCAAGTCGGCCTGTTCCCAGGATGCGATGAAGATTGTCACCTATGCAAATCTCTATCGAATAGATGTTTGTTACTAAAGATAGGCGTCCAACGCCTGATGACTAGTAAAGAAATCCTATTTGAAAAGCTACCTCTTATCAAAAGCTCTTATCAAGATGTTTCGATAATCACCGTTTTCGACATTCCTCCCAGGGTCTCCACCAAAAGACCCATCAGGATTACATCCGCTCCCAGATCTGCACCTTTAATCATCACCATGCCAAGACCAATACCATATTCCTCAGATAAGGTTGTTCCTTGGAGTTATGAGGCTGACATTTATTACTACGACATCAAGCAAGATCAGTTGGCTGTCAAGAATGAAGTTGCGAGAGATATTGATCCTGATATCGGTAACAGCACTGGAACCAGCAAAATAACAAGAAGTGGAAGAGTCTTCTGACCTGAGATTTCTCCAAAGACCGTTGTTACTCCTGTGATCATTACTACTGCCATCCTACCGACACCCACAGTGATACTCCTACTGCTATCCCTACTGCTGATACAAGGGGCAAAGAGGCTTTGGTTGAGCCTGCCCAAGCAAGAGAACATCCCGAAGTCATCCTTGAAGCTTCTAGAAAATAAATAAAAGAAATCCTGAAAATAATCAAGAAAAGTGACTACGACATTGTAGAACAATTGGGGAAGACCCCCTCGAAGATATCATTGTTGTCCTTACTTTTATGCTCTGAAACTCACGCCAAGGCCTTGGTAAAGTTTCTTAAGACCGCTCACGTGCCCCAAGAGACCTCCATCGACCAATTTGAAGACTGTGTGGCTAGTCTAACTGCTGATAACGGATTGGGCTTTTCTGATGTTGATTTAACCTCTAAGGGAAGGAAGCACAATGATGCCTTACATATTTCCATCGAATGCAGGGGCGCCACACTGGCCCATGTTTTGGTGGATACTGATTCATCATTGAATGTCTTGCCCAAAAATTCTCTTGACCGACTGGATTGCGAGGGGCTCATCTTGAAACCTAGCAACATCATAGTGAAGGCCTTTGATGGCTCCAAGAGGACAGTGCACGGAGAAGTTAGTATCCCCGTAAAAATTGGGACTCAGACTTTTGACTCAATTTTCTATGTGATGGACATCTGCCCTTCATACTCTTGTCTGTTGGGTCGACCCTGGATCCATGGTGCTGGTGTCGTCACTTCTACCCTACACCAAATGCTAAATACCCGATCAGAGGAAAGATTGTCACAGTTCACGGAGAAGAGGAATACATGGTTAGCCATTTGAACTCTTCCAGGTATGTTGAAATGGATAGTGAATTCATAGAGACTCCCTGTCAGAACTTTGAGGAGGTTCCAGCAACGGTCGCAGCAACCAAGTCTACTCCAAAAGTCCCGAAGATTACCAGACCTCCACTAAAGATAGCCTCGTTGAAAGATGCTTGAGCAGTAGTTGAAGAGGGAGGTTGTACTATCTGGGGTCAGCTTCCGGATATTCCTTACAAGTCCGACAAATTTGGGTTGGGGTTCACTTCAGAGGCTCAAAGAGTTGTTTGATGTTCTCGTGCTGGAAGACCACCTCTACGTATCAGCAATCAGGGAATCAATGCAATAGAATACAGTGATGGCAACTGTGACATGGACGAATGTATTTTTCCAACCATCGGCGGGGGGCTCAACAATTGGGAGGCGAAAGATTTCATTCCTATTAATTTTATTCAAGAGTAATTGTCTTTTAATATTTTCAGGCTTGTAATATTTAAACAATTCAGACTTTTTAAAACCTTGTGTCTTACCCGAGGCACAACGATCCATTTGTGAGGGTTGTCACTTCATTCTCATATGTCATTGGTGAATCATGGACGCTTTTGCATCAAATTTTGTTTTTCTTTGTCTTTTCTTTCTTACATTTTATTTCTTTCAAAGGTAGCTATGCTCTTACACACACTCACTTATTAAAAATGAAGATTCACATCCACTCAGAATCCCATGGGTAACAGTTCTGCTATGGCCATTTGTGACTTTGAAAGTCCGACCTACCAAGCCGACGACGAAAGTGAGGAAGATTATGAAGTGCCAGGGGAGTTGGCCAGGTTGTTGCAACGGGAAGAAAGGACCATTCAACCATACGAAGAGCCGGTCAAAACAGTTAACTTGGGAACTGAGGAAGATAAGAAAGAGGTCAAGGTGGGTGCTAACTTGGAACCTAATGTCAAGGAGCGTCTGATTCAGTTATTGCACGATTATGTTGAGATCTTTTCCTGGTCGTACAAAGACATGCCGGAACTGGATGCAGACATTGTGGTACATCGTCTGCCTACAAAGGAAGATTGTCCCCCGATAAAGAAAAAGGTTCGTCACATGAGGCCCGATATGTCGGAAAAGATCAAAGCAGAAGTTATGAAGCAATTCAATGCCGGATTTTTAGTTGTCACCTCTTATCCCCAATGGGTGGCCAATGTTGTTCCTGTACCCAAGAAAGACGGTAAAGTGAGGATGTGTGTGGACTAAAGAGACTTAAACAGGGCAAGCCCTAAATATGATTTCCCACTCCCCCACATCGACATCTTAGTTGACAATATGGTGCAACACAAAGTGTTTTCCTTCATGGACGGCTTCTCGGGCTACAACCAAATCAAAATGGCGCCTGAGGATATGGATAAAACGACCTTTGTTACACAGTGGGGCACTTTCTGCTATAAGGTCATGCCATTCGGACTGAAGAATGTTGGGGCAACCTATCAACGCGCCATGGTAGCTTTATTTCATGACAAGATACACCATGAGATAGAGGTCTACGTAGACGACATGATAGCCAGATCGCAGACGAAAGAAGAGCTCCTTGATCACTTACAGAAGCTGTTCGAAAGGCTGAAGAAGTATAGGTTGAGATTGAATCCAAAACAAGTGCACATTCGGAGTACGGTCTGGTAAACTCTTAGGCTTTATCGTCAGCAACAAGGGTATCGAAGTTCATCCTGCCAAGGTTAAAGAGATACAAGAAATATCGTCTCCTCGTACTGAGAAAGAAGTCAGAGGGTTCTTGGGACGTCTGAATTACATAGCCAGGTTTATTTCTCACCTGACAGCTACTTGTAAGCCAATCTTCAAACTCTTGAAGAAAGATCAAGTAGTCATATGGAACGACGAATGCCAAGTTGCTTTTGACAAAATCAAAGAATACCTGCAAGAACCTCCTATGTTGTTTCCACCTATCGAGGGAAGTCCATTGATCTTATATCTAACTGTTTTAGAAAACTCAATGGGGTGTGTGTTGGGGCAGCATGATGAGTCTGGCCGAAAAGAACATGCTATTTATTAACTGAGAAAAAAGTTTACCGACTGTGAAACAAGATATTCACTGCTCGAGAAAACTTGTTGCGCTCTGGCATGGGCTGCTCGCCGGCTGAGACAGTATATACTGACCCACACTACTTTGTTGATATCTAAAATGGATCCGATAAAGTACATCTTTGAGAAGCCCGCTCTTTCTGGGAGAATAGTGAGATGGCAGATGATCCTGACAGAATATGACATACAGTATACTACCCATAAAGCAATAAAGGGCAGTGTATTAGCTGATCATCTTGCTCACCAAGTTGTAGAAGACTATCAGTCCATGAAGTTTGAATTCCCGGATGAAGACATCATGACGTTAGACAACTGTGAAGAAATCAGGCCATATGACGGACCTGAACAAGGATCCCGATGGACCCTATTCTTTGATGGGGCATCCAACACACTTGGCAATGGTATCGGTGCCGTACTCATATCTCCAGAAGGATGTCATACTCCCTTTACTGCCAGACTTTGCTTTAACTGTACAAACAACACGGCAGAATACGAAGCGTGCATCTTCGGTCTCAATGCTGCTATAGACTTGGGGATCAAACACTTGGATGTATTTGGAGATTCAACCTTGGTCATCAGTCAAGTCAAAGGGGAATGGGACACCAATTACCCCAACCTTATCCCTTATAAAGAACATGTGTTGACATTGTTGCCGCATTTTGAGAAGATTACCTTCGAGCATTTCCCGCGAGAAGAAAATCAGCTAGCAGACGCATTAGCTACATTGTCATCTATGTTTAAACTTAATTGGGATAACGAGGCTCCTCAAATCACCATTGAGCGGATGGATGAACCGGCCTACTGTCACAAGATTAATACTGAAGAGGTAGTGGACCAGCCTTGGTTTCATGAAGTCAAGAGGTATCTCGAGTCTCAGGAATATCCAGAAGGAGCTTCAGTGAATGACAAGAAGTTCCTAAGAAGATTTTCGGCTAAATTCTTCCTTAGTAACAGAATTTTGTACAAACGCAGTCATGACTCTGTATTGCTTCGGTGCATAGACAAGGCTGAGGTTGAAAGGATCATGGGTGAATTACACGAAGGAGCTTTTGGTACCCATTCCAGTGGGCATACAATGGAAAAGAAAATCCTACGGGCAGGCTATTATTGGTCTACCATGGAGGCAGATTGCTACCAACACTCTCGAACTTGCCATAAGTGTCAAATCTATGCTGACAAGGTACACGTACCTCCGGTTCCTCTGAATGTCTTGATGGCTCCTTGGCCCTTTGCTATGTGGGGAATCAATATGATTGGGGAAATCAAGCCAACGGCCTCCAATGGACACCGCTTCATCTTAGTGGTCATCGACTATTTTACAAAGTGGGTTGAGGCAGCTTCTTTTGCTTCCGTTACTAAGAATGTGGTCGCTCGGTTCATCAAATAGAATCTCATATGTCGGTACGGTATCCCAGAGAGAATCCTCACTGATAATGGTACGAATCTAAACAACACTATGATCACCGCCTTGTGCGAGCAATTCAAGATTCAGCATCATAATTCTTCCCCTTACCGGCCAAAGATGAATGGTGCTGTAGAAGCTGCTAATAAAAACATTATAAAGATCATACAGAAAATGACAGTCACATACAAAGACTGGCATGAGATGCTATCGTTCGCTCTCCATGGGTATCGTACCACAGCTCGCACATCAACTGGGGTAACACCTTTTTCTCTCGTATACGACATGGAAGTTGTCTTGCCTATTGAGGTCCAGATCCCCTCTCTAAGAATCATGAAGGATGCTGGTTTGAGTGAAGAAGATTGGATCCAGACTCGGTTTGACCAACTAAACTTGATTGATGAGAAGAGGCTTACAGCTATCTGTCAAGGTCAGATGTACCAAAAACGCATGATCAAAGCTTTTAATAAAAAGGTCAAACGTCAGGTATATCGGGTCGGTGACTTGGTAATCAAGCGTATCATTTTGCCACAAGGTGATCCCAGGGGCAAATGGACCCCTACATATGAAGGGCCGTTTGTAATCAAAAGAATTTTCTCTGGTGGAGCAATGATCTTGACTACTATGGATGGCGACGACCTCCCACACCCTGTAAATACGGACATAGTTAAAAGATACTACGCATGATCAAAGACCCGCTAGGTTGACTGGCCTAGGCAAAAATAAGGGCTTCCCGGCGAACCAAAAGGGTTCCGGCAAAAATAAGGGATGAAAATAAAAAAAATTGTACACCCGGCAAGTCAAAAACCCGAAAGGGCGGCTTGGGCAAAAAAGGGTATCCCGGTGGACTGAAAACCCGAGAGGGCGGTCCAGGAAAAAGTTAGGGATTGAAGCGTATGACTATGTCCCGTTAAATCATCTGGCAGACAATCTTCAGCGTCAACCAACCAACTCAATTGGCTCTAAATCAATCCAATCGACTTCACCTAAGCGGCAAGCGGACAAGACATTCAGAGACATGAAGGCTATAGCAGAATGGGAACCCCATGGGATTATTTCACATATCTATCTTTTCTTTGTATTAATTTTCATTTTTTACGATGACATTCTCTCTCTAGAATGCTCGTCTCATTGTACAAAAAAATACTTATTCAAGTTAATACAAAGATATCCCTTTTGAAAGTACAAAACCATCCGGGTTTTTTTGTGTTTCTGTGTCTTGTTTACAAAAATGTCCAATGATTTATTTTTGAGCATATGCATTTGAACGTGATTACTGTTGCAAATAAATAAAAGAAAAAATGGAAAGACAATTACTAATGACTTTAAGAAATAAAATAATATTTGTAAGCCATTCCATAAAACTCCTGCAGGTACTTTCTCCAGCCAGAGCAAAAATTTCTAACCACCGGTCCAAAAGGTCTCCAGTAAGTTGCCCAACTTCTCAGATTTCCCCAGCAGGATATCACGAAGACTACAAGCAATGTCTGGCTTTTCCCTTCTACAACGGAGTTTATACTTGGAAACTCACCCATCAGTGCTTCAAAAGGGATTTATTTTCCCCGCTTCCAGCAACGCTACGGCACAAACAATCTTTAATTCCATACATTTGCATCCATACGTCATAACATTGACAACTCAAGTACATACAGTGCAATCTCATTTATTTTGAGAGGCAAACATCACACCATGCATCGCATACATCATAGCATTGCATAGAATTAACTCTTCAACTTTTTTGCAGGAAAGAGTCATTAGACAGTTATTATCAACAAACTTCCGACTGACACAAATTTTCAATAAGTCAAATACATATCAGTTTCCGAGAAAAGGCTTGTTCTTGCTGGTTTAGATAAATCTCTCAACGGTTTATTCTGATTTGTCTCCAGATTTTTTACTGGTTCAGATAAATCTCTCAACGGTTTATTCTGATTCGTCTCCATATTTTTTACTGGTTCAGATAAATCTCTCAACGGTTTATTCTGAGTCGTCTCCAGATTATTTCACTGGTTCAGATAAATCTCTCAACGGTTTATTCTGATTCGTCTCCAGATTTTCACTGGTTCAGATAAATCTCTCAATGGTTTATTCTGATTCGTCTCCATATTTTCACTGGTTCAGATAAATCTCTCAACGGTTTATTCTGATTTGTCTCCAGATTATTTCACTGGTTAAGATAAATCTCTCAACGATTTATTCTGATTCGTCTCCAGATTTTTACTAGTTCAGATAAATCTCTCAACGGTTTATTCTGATTCGTCTCCATATTTTTACTGGTTCAGATAAATCTCTCAATAGTTTATTTTGATTCGTCTCCAGATTTTTACTGGTTCAGATAAATCTCTCAACGGTTTATTCTGATTCATCTCTAGATTTTTACTGGTTCAGATAAATCTCTCAACGGTTTATTCTGATTCATCTCCAGATTTTTACTGGTTCAGATAAATCTCTCAACGGTTTATTCTGATTCATCTCCAAATTTTTACTGGTTCAGATAAATCTCTCAATGATTTATTCAGATTCCTCTCCAGATTTTCACTGGTTCAGATAAATCTCTCAACGGTTTATTCTGATTCTTCTCCAGATTTTTACTAGTTCAGATAAATCTCTCAACGGTTTATTCTGATTCGTCTCCAGATTTTTACTGGTTCAGATAAATCTCTCAACGGTTTATTCTGATTCGTCTCCAGATTTTTACTGGTTCAGATAAATCTCTCAACAGTTTATTCTGATTCGTCTCCAGATTTTTACTGGTTCAGATAAATCTCTCAACGGTTTATTTTGATTCATCTCCAAATTTTTACTGGTTCAGATAAATCTCTCAACGGTTTATTCTGATTCGTCTCCATATTTTTACTGGTTCAGATAAATCTCTCAACGGTTTATTCTGATTTGTCTCCAGATTTTTACTGGTTCAAATAAATCTCTCAACGGTTTATTCTGATTCGTCTCCAGATTTTTACTGTTTCAAATAAATCTCTCAACGGTTTATTCTGATTCGTCTCCAGATTTTTAATGGTTGAGATAAATCTCTCAATGATTTATTCTGATTCGTCTCCAGATTTTTACTGGTTCAGATATCTCTCAACGGTTTATTCTGATTCGTCTCCAGATTTTTACTGGTTCAGATAAATCTCTCAATGGTTTATTCTGATTCGTCTCCAGATTTTTACTAATTCAGATAAATCTCTCAACGGTTTATTCTGATTCGTCTCCATATTTTTAATGGTTCAGATAAATCTCTTAGCGGTTTATTCTGATTCGTCTCCAGATTTTTACTGTTTCAGATAAATCTCTCAATGGTTTACTCTGATTCGTCTCCAGATTTTTACTGGTTCAGATAAATCTCTCAATAGTTTATTTTGATTCGTCTCCAGATTTTTACTGGTTCAGATAAATCTCTCAACGGTTTATTCTGATTCGTCTCTAGATTTTTACTGGTTCAGATAAATCTCTCAACGATTTATCCTGATTCATTTCCAGATTTTTTACTGTTTCAGATAAATCTCCCAACGGTTTATTCTGATTCGTCTCCAAATTATTTCACTGGTTCAGATAAATCTCTCAACGATTTATCCTGATTCGTTTCCAGATTTTTTACTTTTTCATATAGATATCTCAACGTTTTATTCTGAATCATTTTCTGTAAAAAAAAAAAAGAGAAGATAAAGTTCAAACTTTCCGTCAACAATCACCTTTGGATGGCATCTATAAGCCCATCTCCAACAATTCTCCTTTGTTTCTCCAAATGGCATCTTTAAGCCTATTTTCGTACACAATCAACTAGCGCGTCATCAAGTGCAAATTTCTGGGCACTCTAGTGTTCAATCACCTTCAACTTTCAAGCCACGAATGACAAACACGTCGATCTCGCTTTTCAAGTTTAAGAAGATTGAACAGGGGCAGTTGTTGTACCCCAAAATTTGCCCTCCTATTTTTCATACAAGATACAATCCTAGGGTTTCTCGGATATTCAAGTTGGCTCAGAAATCGATCAGAAAGATTCTCTTCCGAGGCAGTAAAATCAGTAATTAGGGTTTTGCATTTCTCAAAGGAAAATGAGTTTTCAAAGTTTCAATTCATGTGTTATCAAAGATGTTTGTGCCAAGTTTCAAGCCTCGCATCGTGAGTTTGCTCAGTCAGTGGCTTAGACGATTGAAAATGACTCCATTAACCCAAAGGATGACCTTTTGCGACATCAAGTTCAAGTGACTGTAACTTCTTCGTTATTCGATATTTTTGGGCGTTTCTTTTGCGCATGACTCTCCTTGACGTCATCACCAATTCCACTTCCAAATTCAAGACATCCATTTCAAGTTTGCAAGAATTCATGATTCAATTCTACAAGAAATTACAAAGCACTATTCAAGGCATGTTTCAAAGATTCAAGTATCGTTCTTTTCTCAATAGGCATTTTAAAAGAAGAATCCAAATTATGCTCATGATTTAAATTGTATCAAAAGGGAATATTTAAGCTTTGTAGAAACAAATTCAAGATGAATCAAGTATGCAAGATTGCACCAAAATTTCATTGTATAAATTTACAAGTGAATTGGAATTCATTGTTTAAAATTACAAGGAAATTGATATACACTTTACAAGTTTCTAAATCTTAAAACTCAAATCACAAGTTCACAATGTTACAAATTCCTAACAATGCACTAAAACTACAAAGGAATTTATTCATCATCAAGCTTTCTTCAAGTTCTTCAAGTCACTCTTCGTCAATTCCCCCTATCGTCCAATTTGCTCGTACATGTAAACAAAAGGAGAGAATTAATTAGCAAAAATTCATGTCGGAATAAGAATAAGAAATTTTCAAAGAATCTCTACATTTTCATCATTAGGGATTGGTAAGAAGAATCAGAAATGAGGGGGCAACGTTTCATCCGTGTTTGGTCCATTGCAAATCATAATCTATTAATTGGTTCACAGAGGACAAAATGAGGAGAAATGCAAGACAAAATCAATAAGTTCATCATGGTTTCAAATGCTGCAAAAATAGTTTACATCACAAAAAAAAGAACAATTACAAGAGGACAAAATGCTGTCAAAACGGACTGCATTGCAGCCCTCCATAGGTTGTCCACAAGAGGCCAAAATAGCTGCAAACATACAGCCCAAAATTGCTCATATATAGGCTAAGTCAAAAACTGCAACAAAAAAGAGGAAAAGCAGCATAACAAATATGTTCAAACCCAATTGCTTTTTCCCCCCAAAAGTTTTGTTTTTCAGATGAAGAGTATAAGCATATAACAGGGCCATTCGGGACAGAGAGAACAAGATTCATTGTTCAAAAAAAAAGCAGGAGCAAGAAGAGATATAACAAAGCATACAAAATCCAAAAGAATCTCATCATCATTTTCTTAATACCACCCTTCTGAAAGGAAGAGAATACAAAAAAAAGGATAGAAATCAACTTCCCTGTCAAGCAAAAGCCAGCAACAAGGTAAAGTCTCCATCACTTTTTTGCATTTACCATAGAATCTCTCATCTGCATATATTATGTTCTTTGTTAAATAATCAGAAAAATATAATCAACGAAAAAACCAACAAACCAGTAAAATAATCATGAATCTGTAATAGAACTGAGAAAACAACAACTAATGAACATGAAAATAGTAGAATAATAGCCATAAACCTCCATCCCAACTTTCATAAACACCCACAATCTCCGTACACTTAACCTTGAAGCTTCAAAAACCGAAGCTAAAAGCTTCAAGATCAAATTTTGAAACTAACCCATTATTCAAAACCACCGCCACCATAACCCAAAACAACATGAAGCTACGCAAGGCCATTCTCACTGACCATGATGCAACCGATTCTGACTCTTCCGACGAAGATGAATCCTTGCCACCACAAAAGCTTCGAGGGAAGAGAGAAATAACTGAAATCACCATGCATGAACTTTTCTCTTGTATCTGAATCTCCAAAAACCATCACCTTCCTTTTCTGTTCAACCTCCTTCACGCATCGTCCTCACCAAAGATAATGGCGATTGCCACTGATTTCCCCATTTATTTTTAAAAGACGCTGAGGTGGATCCCGTGGAATGGCCCTCGTGATGAACACGGAGGCAAAAACTCGACGGAGGTTCGTAATCGATGGTGGCGGGTTTGGGGTTTCGTCGGAGGCGGTGTTGTTTTCGTTCGGTGTAGGAAGGTGAGATTGAAGCTTGTTCGGTAGGTAAGGCTTTGCGAAGGTGCGCTAGGAGGAAAGAACATATTGTAGGATGAAGAGTTTTTTTGGTTTAAGTTTTTGTTTCGTTCTCTGTTTTTGAGATAGATCTGGGATAATATTAAAGATGGCAGCATTAAATTTTTCTCCTTCCTAAGGCAGCACGTGTTGTGTGCCTCCCATTAGCATTAGGATTAAAAAAAAAAACCTCTCTTTTCCTCTTCCAAACTGGGTGACCCATTGGGCTTGTTGGCCCAATTACACTACCATTTTCCCTTTTTGTTTCATTAAGAACACAAATATAATAGACAAGTAGCGTAGTTCAGTTGGCAAAGCATATCTCTAATGACTAAGGTGACTCGGGTTCAACCCCTGTTGGGGGCCTTTTTTTTGTTCTTTTTTAGATATTTGATAAAAAATTAGTTTAGATTTAGATTTTAATTTTAAAAAATTCAATTAAGCTTAAAACATACAGTTTTCATAATTAATTTGATCTAGACTTTGTGATTAATTTTTTATCAACTTCTTTTTTTTAAATAAACTTTGTTTTAGATAAAATTATTAATTAATTTATATATAATAAAACACTGTTGTACCCCAAAATTTGCCCTCCCATATTCTTCAAGAAATTGCCAAGCCAAGTCACAAAATTCCCCAAGGGTTATGCAGTTCAACTGTCTCCTATACAGTCAAAACTAGGGTTTGTGTTCTGATCAAGAATTGAAAGTTTTCAAAGGCCCAATCAAGTCTCATATGCCTACAAATGTGGTCAAACATCCTCATATCAAGTTTCAAGGCATTCAGCTCAAAATTGCACAGTCAAAACCCTAGATTGCACTACAGTCAACTGTAGGGGCAAAATGGTCATTTGGCAGTCAAAAGTTCAAATTTTTGGTCAACATATCATTTTGAAGCCACAAACATCATTTGATCAATGCTTGATCATGATTCTCAAAATTTGGCTCAGAAATCATCAAAGATGCAAAAGTTACTATATTTGGACAGCTGAAAAAGTCAACTGAAATTGACCAGGGCATAACTTTCACATGGATTATCAGAAAAATTCCATCCAAAGCTCATTTTGAAGAGAAAGACATTTCCTACAACTCATCTTCATATTCCAAGTCCAAGAAATGCTCTCACAAAAAGTTATCAATTTCAACATTATAGGTCATTTTCAAAAGTCAACAAAAAGGGACTTTAAGTCAAAGGCCATAACTTGAGATTGGTAAATCAAAATGACATGGGACCAAAGGCATTGGTTAGAGGACTCAAAGACCTTTCCAAAATGTCCAAGAACATGTGAAAATCTTAAAAATTGAGCAAGTTATGCCTTGTGGAAGTTGGGAAATTTTTGGGAATTTTGAAAAGTCAACATTGATGCAAATGATCCAAAAATGCTAATGGGCCCATTTTTCTTCCAAGTTTCTTCATGCCAAGCCTATGCACGACCATTAAGCCCAAGGGGAAGTATTTTCTCATTTTTTAATTATTTATTTGAATTTATATTAATATTAATTCATTTAAATTATTTAAATATGTAGAAAATATAAAATTGACCTAAAAAAATCTTTTTATGCACATTCTAGACTCAAGATTTCGTGCACATGCTAATTAGGAAAGAATTGGACTAATTGAGCTTAATTGATACAAAATACATGAGAAAAAGATTGGAAAAAGATCCTTAACAAATCAAATCTCCAATTCATAAAAGCAATGGATTTTGATCCAATTTTCTTAACCTAATTACTCACTACATATGCAGGATGAGAAACCTAAAGCAATTAGAGGCTAAGCTGCGCAGAAAAAGACATTGCCAACTTGAAAAATTGTCCAAAAAACTCAAAACTGATTTCAAGGTTACAAGGCGATTCAAAGCACCATTCTTGTCTCAATAGCTTCCTGAGACCTCCTTGATCATATTCCAATCAGAAATCATCACCCAAACACCCTGAATCGGTATCATGAACTCAAACAGTTTCAAGAAAAATGCATGATCGTGTACCATGTTTAAGGCATTTTCATTATCTTTTATTGATGCATTCATACTAATAAACATATTCTGAAGCTAACCATGTGATCCAATTTTGTTTTCGTACCGTACAGGGATGTTTGCCATTGCTAAATTTTTAGGGTTCATAAAGCTTAGAATTAGGGCTTTTTAATTGAAGAAAAATTAGCTTTCCAGACTTAGACCATTCAAACCGGCACACTCCAACGAACAAGAATCAGTCATCGCGATTAATTTATGGGGCCTCAGGGCCTAGTCGTTATTTTCTCGTATGCCACTTTCTGCAACGGTGTAAAAACCGTTGCCTAATACTTTTGTTTTTTTCAGGCAAAACGAAGCCATGGGGAAGATGATGAAGTGGCGTGTACTGGTTGGATAATTTGAAATTTTCGCGCTTTAAACCACTGATGCATTGTTTTATATTATATTATTCATTGTATATTTATTTAACAAATACGTGTTAGTGGTCCAGTGGCAATGAGGTGTATTGGCAATCCACGTGACCTGGGTTCGAGACCCAGGTCCTGACTTTCCTTCATATTTTTCTTCATAAAGTGTTCCCATGCAGCATAAGCGTCCCAGTGTACCATACGCTCACCATCTCAAGCGTACACGCGTCCATCCAATCCAGATCAAAGGCCAAGAATCAAAGAGCACGCTACACTTCAGTCAATGCGCTACATGCTTGCACAAAAGTCAATGGATTTCATGCTTATTGGGCCTGATTTGCTGAAACAAAACCTCACAAATTGGGACTACACCCCCACCCTGGTTTGCAAATATTTTTATTTTTCTCATATCTTTTGAATTATTATTTTTATTTGTTTTATTGTTTTAATTTAATTCAATATTTTTACAATACAAAAAATACATAAAAACTCAGAAAAGACAAAAAAATATAATTAATAATATTTATTTTCTTATAAATTAATATGTAAATTATTTAGTTTAATTAGGTTTTTAACTTTAATTCCTTTTAATAAAAATCCAAAAAATATAGAATTAGGTTAATTGATAATTTTTATACCTTTTAAATTTTCCTTTTTTTTCTTATCACAATATCATTCATTTATTTATTTATTTTTATAATTAAATTGTATATAAATTAACTTAGATTCAAATTAGGTTAAAAATTCAATATTTTCACAATAAACTTAAAAAACATTAGAATTAGGGTTTGACGCTTCATTTTAATTTTAATTAATTATTTTTTCCCATTAAATCTTAAAAAATACAAAAATACCAAAAAATATTCTTTTTAATTTTTGATTCCACATTAATTCTAATTAATTCTTTATTAACTCTAATTGTTTGCAAAAGGGTCCAACGCCCATTGTTTTAATTATTTTATTTCGCGCATTCACTTTATTGTTATTATAATTATGTACCTCTCCCAAAGCGTTGTAATTTTAACTTTTCGCACTTTTATTCGCTTTCTTTACTTTCCGTCAAATCGGGTCCGGTTTAATTTTGGCGATGTGGACCCGCGCCATTTGTAATAGTTTTAGATTTACTTTCCCGCAAATATCTTAACTGTTAAATAAGCATGAAAGAATGTATGGCCTTAACTAAAATCAAGCGTAGATCACAACAAAACATGACAAGACAAATAACTGAAACATGACACACGAATCGCACACACCACCCCTAGGGTACGCCTCACTGTTGCCTTGCCTCGAAAGGTGATCGTCGAGTAGAGGACGTCTTAGTAAGTCCTCATGATCCGGGAACCTGGCATGAGGGTAGCTTCTAAGGTGTCTTCCCATTGCTCTGGTGATCACCACGTTCCTAAAACTCGAATTGACCCGAACACCTCCAACGGTGGTGCTACCTACCTCTCAATGGTGGGATGGCACTACTTTAAAGGACATTTACACAGACGAATTCCTTAGGGTAGGTAGGTTCTCAAGGATACTTGCTCTAATTTCAAACAAATCAAAACATCTTTTCACACCAACACTTTTCAAAAGCTTTCAAAGCAAATTTTTCAAACACTCTGACGTACGAGTCGAACTGAGATTTTTCAAAGAAACCTTTTTTAAAACCCACATTGAAAAGCAAACAAACCTTTTTGAAAACACATTGAGCAAGTATCTAAGAGCCCATGGATAACCATGGATAGAAAGGGTGCTAACACCTTCCCTTTCTATAACCTACCTCCCGAACCGAGAGCAATCTCTTTAAAGGAATTTTTCTGTGCTTTTGTCCTTTCCATTTGGAGAAAATAAAAGACGGTGGCGACTCTTGCTTCCGCGACATTTCGCGAACCAGCGTTAAACAGTCAGTTCCAGATCCACCGATCACAGAACTGGCGACTCTGCTGGGGATCCCTTAAAGTGAGGTGTATCTTAGGGCTAGCTTATAACTATTTTTTCAATTGTTTTCCTTGTGTGCTTTAAATTGTGGGTTGCTTGGGAGTTCTATAGATCCTAAACCCGGATCTGGGGGATACCTTTCTTAGAAAGTAGCAACAAGGCTGTGAGGGAACTGTGCGGGGTATACCGACATGGTTGAAACAGTCTGCTACGTTGATGTGGCACTTTGGTGTGTACCGGTAACCCTTGAGTTCAGTCAAGGAGAGTACGGGGCCTCCGCGTGGTGTCGTGAAGCATCAACAGACCTTAGGAACCTTAATTGAACTATCTTGGCCTCTTTAGGGTAGTGAGATAACTGACTTTGGTGCAGTCCGAGGTTGGTTGATACTCGATACTACGCTCAATTGAGGGTTGCTTTCCTGGAATATTTCGGTCGCCAGTTCAGTGGCTAAATCGAAACGATGAACAATGAAAGCAGTCCCGTGATATTGGGAACCTTAGAACCCGGTTACTTTGATTAGGACAGGTTGAACCCACCAACTTCAAGAGGGTAATACCCAGACCTCATGCTGGCCTAAACTCTAAGGGTTTCTCTTGTGTGACTTGCGTGCCTTCGTACTTGACTACTTGCATGCTTGTTATCTGACCTTTGATGTCTTGCAGGTTTTGTTCATAGCCCTTTATTAGGGCTTATAACAGGGTGTACTAACCACTTGCAGGTTCTGTTTATAGTCCTTAATTGGGACTCATGACAGGTTTTACTTAGGTTTCTTGCAGGCTTTGTTCATAGTCCTTAATTGGGACTTATAACAGGGTGTACTAACTACTTGCAGGTCCTGTTTATAGTCCTTAATCAGGACTCATAACAAGTTTATCAAGTTTCTTGCAGGTTTCGGTTTATAGTCTTTAATTGGGACTCATAACAGGGTTACTCACATTACCCCGTGCATAGCATAACATCATACCATTGCATGCATCCTGCATACATCCTAACCCATTTCAAGGGTCTCAAGGGCTTGTGATGCAGGTCATGATGAATCAAACATCCAGCAAGGGGCAAAGAGGATTTATTTTCCTCTAGCTAAGGTTGTCAGGGGCTATGACCCACTGGATATGGTGAGCCTTTGACCCTTGAAGAAGGACTCTCAACAACATGAAGTTCCTTCAATCAAGTTACCGGTTCTCAACTCTAACAATTTCTCTGTTTATCCCGCGAGGTCCTTGAAAACATTACATGCATGTCATACATCTCATTGCATTGCAGGTATCCCTTGACAGGTTGCTTATCCTTCCTCGCTGTTTACTTCAGCCGATCGCCATGAATCCTGAATCATCAGCCGAGCAGACTATCAAGGACCTCCAGGCTCAGAACGCCCAGTTCCAAGAGCTGATCATGAGTTTGATTCAGGGGCAACAAGATCTGAAGGCTCTGCTCTTGAAGAAGGACAAAAAGAAGAAGAGGACTGTTTTGTTCAGCCCTAGACGCAGATCTGGGAATACACCGCAAATTGAAACTGAGAGGACTACCCCATCTGTGAGGGAAAGCAGTCACCATGAGAGGGAGGTGCCCAGTCCAGTGGTCTCTGACAATGAAACAAATTTCGACTACGAACAGTACCCTCCGGTTGAGGACAAGTACAAACAGTTGGAGGATAGGTTGAAGGCTATGGAAGTTCAACAGGTACCTGGGCTGGATCTTGGAGATTTGGGTTTGTCAACTGGTGTGGTTATTCCTCGGAATTTCAAAGCACCATCCTTTACTAAGTATGACGGGGCGTCTTGCCCCAAGCTGCATCTAAGGTCCTATGTTCGGAAGATTCAACCATATACGGTGGACAAGAATTTATGGATCCACTTCTTCCAGGAGAGTCTTTCAGGGACTCATCTCGAATGGTTCTATCAGCTAGATGGGACCAAAGTTCGTAACTGGGAGGAGTTGGCTACTGCTTTCTACAAGCAGTATCAATATAATGCCGACCTTGCCCCTACGCGTACCCAACTCCAGGGTATGTCGTTAGGATCAAGTGAAGGTTTTAAAGAATATGCGCAGAAATGGAGGGATCTTGCTGGAAGAGTACAACCACCTCTGACTGATCGGGAACTTGTCGATATGTTCTTGGGGACCTTGTCTGGTCCATTTTATAACCACCTGATTGGGAATTCGTCTGCTGGATTCACAGATCTTATCTTGACTGGAGAGCGAATAGAAGCTGGTATCCGGTCTGGGAAAATTCAAGAGGCTGCACCTTCTGATAAAAAACCTTATCATGGAAAGAAAGAATCCAATGCTGTGCACGGTAAAAAGAGCCGTCATGAGGTAGGGGCAATCCAGATCTCCAATCCTGGACCTGCTCAACAAGGACAGGGGCAGCAGCGCAAGGAGAAACGACAGTATACCAAACTCAACATGTCGCTGGATCAAGCACTACAACAAATGTTGAAGGCAGGGCTGATCACCTTAAGGGCTCCCCTTCGGAATCCGAACACTTCGGCTCCTAACTATCATCCCAACGATAGGTGCGCATATCATTCTGATAGCCCGGGGCATACTACGGACAACTGCTGGCCTCTCAAGAACAAAATTCAAGACATGATCGACGCCGGGGAGATTCAGTTTGAAGTGTCTGAGACTCCGAACATAATTACTGCTCCGTTGCCCAATCATTGAAGACCTTTTGTTTATTTGAATTTTTGAGTTGTATTTTTCTTTGCTTATACAAACAATTAATGTCATAGCAAACTCTTTTATTCTATCAATGCATCGCATATGTCTGTTTTGGGGAATTAATACAATTATTTTTGTTATATTCTTTTCATATTTTTTCTGATGTCAACTCTCGGTTAATAAATTCTAAGCCTCTTGAGGGAGGATGACGAAAACGATACCGCGATCTTTATAGTATGCTTTTGAACAGACCCCGCTGATGAAGTACAGGCATTGTTTCAAATCCCTAAACACTGGAGATATAAGGATGATAATCCCTCGTCAACCCATCAGAGCCAAAGAAGTAGGAGTTTTTATTTTCGAAAATTAAAACCCTTAATCACAACCTGGGGCAGGGTAGTCTCTCAGTTGATCCAAGTGCATAACGAATGGCACCGAAAAGATCTCTACAAAACGAACAAAGACAGTGATGGTTCAGAACAATCAAAAGGACAGGCAGTCATTATCAAAAAAAATTTTTCATAAATGAAAAGCCCAAAAAGTCTAAACCTACAAAGGGGACTTATGAAACTGGGGCATCCCGCTGACTGTAATTCCAAAAAAGGAAACAGTTCAGGCAAAAAAGAAAGGGATAACAAAAATCAAGAAAGAGGTCTCACAAACCCTCAACCAAAGCAAAAAATGACTGCCTATTCAAAAGAAAGCATCAACATCTGAACCATTATTGGAACATCAGAGCAAAGACTCAAACAAGGTCTAACATATGATCAACTGAGTTTAGGTTTGGAGAACATCACGAAGAGCGGGTCGGTACAAATAAGTTGAACCTTTATCCTTTGTTTCTTAAACCGTGAACCAAGCCACGTTATAACCCTTAAAAGTCCTAGCCGAAGCATGGGTTAGTTCGAAAGCATACTGTTATGAAAGGGTATCCTGACTCCTGAAGGCCTACGGTAAAATACGGAGTTGACATTACGTTTTACAAACACTCATTTGTTTTATGAAAAAGAATGCATTTTTCAAAATCTTCAAGACAGACATAGGCTTTGCATTTTTAATATAACTTTGTTTGCATATGACTTTTTGTTTGAACAGCATAGAAATTTGCACGACGAAAGTCTAATGAACAAGAGTATTTCCAATCCAGGGGCACGGCATGAGCATGGTCCATCATCTAGGGAAATCCAATCAAGATTCAGAGAATCTCTCAAAAGGCCAAAAAGCCTGGGGCAAATCTCTGCCTGAGTCACTGGGGGCATCCCAACAACAAATCTTGCCTGACCAAACACTTTCTGGTGGTATGACAAAACACTGCTAACAGGGGCAACTCCCTACATTCTGAGAGCGTGGACATAGTCGAAAAGATACTACGCAAAATTAAAGACCCGCTAGGTTGACACACCTAGGCAAAAATAAGGGCTTCCCGGCGAACCAAAAGGGTTCGGGCAAAATGAAGGGATGAAAAGAAAAAAATCTGTACACCCGGCAAGTCGAAAACCTGAAAAGGCGGCTTGGGCAAAAATGGGTATCCCGGTGGACTGAAAACCCAAAAGGGCGGTCCAGGCAAAAGTTAGGGATCAAAACGTACGACTATGTCCCGTCATCTTATCATCTGCCTACCAGAAGAAGGTTTGTCCGCCAACAACTATCAGCACCCCCATAGAAACAGGGGCAATAAAGAATGGTCTAAGCAATCTGATTGTTCTGTCCTCCAAGGTATCAGGGCAAGCTCCGTTGAAGAACATAGCCAACGCAGTTCAAAACTTCCCCCAGGAGAGTCCAATCTAATTCCCCAGGAAAAGTTGGAATCCATCTCCCCAAGCAATAAGTCTACCCCAGTATGATTCTGGAAGCTTATCCCCCCGCAGAGCACGAACGCGTCGCCCGGCTTTATTCAAATAGTTATTTCCTTAACAGGATATAACTGGGTTATCCTCAGCCAAAAGCCACGGAAAGATCGTCGTCAACGAAGTCTTCTTACCCCAGCGAAGTCTGTCAGCACTTCCAACGACAAGGACATCCTCAGCAAGTTATTATCTACACTCAGCAAAGCATCTCCCCACAGAGTATTGCCTCCCAGCATGGTCGCTAGAGTATCTTTTCTCCCCGCAAAATCTTCCATTTGCCAAGTTTATTCCGCAACGGGGTCATCTTCTCCTACCGGTATTCTTGCAGTTATCATCCCCAGCGGAAGCAAAAGCTTATTCTCCAACATCAGCCCAGGATAGGACTTCCTGGCACCCGTCAAAGAGTTTACTTTCTTAGACGAAAAACACATTCATAAAACATCATATACATCATTATAGCATGCATAGACGCATCATATCATACAAATCTCACTTATGTTGAGAATATCATTGCTTGATCCATATCATGCATTGCATATGACTGACCTTTACCTTTCAGGAAAGACGCAGTTAAAATACTCAAACATAGTTCAAAGCCTTCTCTAGTCCAGCTAAATCGACTCCCAACAGATTTTTCTAATAAAGAATCAGTAGAAGTTATGGTCCCCTCTCCAACGGCACGTGAGGTGGTAAGTCCTTCTTCAAGATGTTTCCCTCTCCGATGATGAGTGTGAGGTGATAATCTCTTATGGTCCCCTCTCCGGCAAGTGCGTGAGGTGGTAATTCCTTCTTCAGATGTTTCCCTCTCCGACGATGAGTGTGAGGTGATAATCTTCTATGGTCCCCTCTCCGGCAAGTGCGTGAGGTGGTAATTCCTTTTTTTAAGATGTTTCCCTCTCCGACGATGAGTGTGAGGTGATAGTCTCTTATGGTCCCCTCTCCGGCAAGTGCGTGAGGTGGTAATTCCTTTTTTTAAGATGTTTCCCTCTCCGACGATGAGTGTGAGGTGATAGTCTCTTATGGTCCCCTCTCCGGCAAGTGCGTGAGGTGGTAATTCCTTCTTCAGATGTTTCCCTCTCCGACGATGAGTGTGAGGTGATAATCTCTTATGGTCCCCTCTCCGACGATGAGTGTGAGGTGGTAATTCCTTCTTCAGATGTTTCCCTCTCCGACGATGAGTGTGAGGTGATAGTCTCTTATGGTTCCCTCTCCAACGGTGTGTGAGGTGGTAAGTCCTTTTCAGATGTTTCCCTCTCCGACGTTGAGTGAGGTGATCATCCCTTTCCGATTATAATTTTCTACGGTTCTCTTCCCGATATTGCAAAGATGGTAATTCCCGCCAAGATTTTCTCAACGAGCGTTGTTGAAGTTAAAGTCGCCCAAGGTTCTCTTACCATTCATGCTAAGGCAGTAACCATACATGGTTCATTCATCAGCGTTTGAAGCTCCAGACTCAGCTCCTGTAACCAGTCAGGACACATCTATACCAAGCATCTAAAATCAGCTCTTGCAACGTGTCAGGTACTCATTTTATCTTTTGCAGGTATGCAGGTTCTCGCTAAGGAATCTCCTACGCGATCAACATCCAGATGGCATCTATAAGCCCATCATCCTATCCAGCAATCTCCAAATGGCATCTATAAGCCCATTCCACCATCACTGCCACTATGTGAGCGCAAATTTCTGGGCACTTTAGTGTTCAATCATCTTCCACCCTCGGATTACGAAAGGCACGCCAGCCAATCTGCATCCTCAGGTCTAAGAAGATTGAACAGGGGCAACTGTTGTACCCCAAAATTTGCCCTCCCATATTCTTCAAGAAATTGCCAAGCCAAGTCACAAAATTCCCCAAGGGTTATGCAGTTCAACTGTCTCCTATACAGTCAAAACTAGGGTTTGTGTTCTGATCAAGAATTGAAAGTTTTCAAAGGCCCAATCAAGTCTCATATGCCTACAAATGTGGTCAAACATCCTCATATCAAGTTTCAAGGCATTCAGCTCAAAATTGCACAGTCAAAACCCTAGATTGCACTACAGTCAACTGTAGGGGCAAAATGGTCATTTGGCAGTCAAAAGTTCAAATTTTTGGTCAACATATCATTTTGAAGCCACAAACATCATTTGATCAATGCTTGATCATGATTCTCAAAATTTGGCTCAGAAATCATCAAAGATGCAAAAGTTACTATATTTGGACAGCTGAAAAAGTCAACTGAAATTGACCAGGGCATAACTTTCACATGGATTATCAGAAAAATTCCATCCAAAGCTCATTTTGAAGAGAAAGACATTTCCTACAACTCATCTTCATATTCCAAGTCCAAGAAATGCTCTCACAAAAAGTTATCAATTTCAACATTATAGGTCATTTTCAAAAGTCAACAAAAAGGGACTTTAAGTCAAAGGCCATAACTTGAGATTGGTAAATCAAAATGACATGGGACCAAAGGCATTGGTTAGAGGACTCAAAGACCTTTCCAAAATGTCCAAGAACATGTGAAAATCTTAAAAATTGAGCAAGTTATGCCTTGTGGAAGTTGGGAAATTTTTGGGAATTTTGAAAAGTCAACATTGATGCAAATGATCCAAAAATGCTAATGGGCCCATTTTTCTTCCAAGTTTCTTCATGCCAAGCCTATGCACGACCATTAAGCCCAAGGGGAAGTATTTTCTCATTTTTTAATTATTTATTTGAATTTATATTAATATTAATTCATTTAAATTATTTAAATATGTAGAAAATATAAAATTGACCTAAAAAAATCTTTTTATGCACATTCTAGACTCAAGATTTCGTGCACATGCTAATTAGGAAAGAATTGGACTAATTGAGCTTAATTGATACAAAATACATGAGAAAAAGATTGGAAAAAGATCCTTAACAAATCAAATCTCCAATTCATAAAAGCAATGGATTTTGATCCAATTTTCTTAACCTAATTACTCACTACATATGCAGGATGAGAAACCTAAAGCAATTAGAGGCTAAGCTGCGCAGAAAAAGACATTGCCAACTTGAAAAATTGTCCAAAAAACTCAAAACTGATTTCAAGGTTACAAGGCGATTCAAAGCACCATTCTTGTCTCAATAGCTTCCTGAGACCTCCTTGATCATATTCCAATCAGAAATCATCACCCAAACACCCTGAATCGGTATCATGAACTCAAACAGTTTCAAGAAAAATGCATGATCGTGTACCATGTTTAAGGCATTTTCATTATCTTTTATTGATGCATTCATACTAATAAACATATTCTGAAGCTAACCATGTGATCCAATTTTGTTTTCGTACCGTACAGGGATGTTTGCCATTGCTAAATTTTTAGGGTTCATAAAGCTTAGAATTAGGGCTTTTTAATTGAAGAAAAATTAGCTTTCCAGACTTAGACCATTCAAACCGGCACACTCCAACGAACAAGAATCAGTCATCGCGATTAATTTATGGGGCCTCAGGGCCTAGTCGTTATTTTCTCGTATGCCACTTTCTGCAACGGTGTAAAAACCGTTGCCTAATACTTTTGTTTTTTTCAGGCAAAACGAAGCCATGGGGAAGATGATGAAGTGGCGTGTACTGGTTGGATAATTTGAAATTTTCGCGCTTTAAACCACTGATGCATTGTTTTATATTATATTATTCATTGTATATTTATTTAACAAATACGTGTTAGTGGTCCAGTGGCAATGAGGTGTATTGGCAATCCACGTGACCTGGGTTCGAGACCCAGGTCCTGACTTTCCTTCATATTTTTCTTCATAAAGTGTTCCCATGCAGCATAAGCGTCCCAGTGTACCATACGCTCACCATCTCAAGCGTACACGCGTCCATCCAATCCAGATCAAAGGCCAAGAATCAAAGAGCATGCTACACTTCAGTCAATGCGCTACATGCTTGCACAAAAGTCAATGGATTTCATGCTTATTGGGCCTGATTTGCTGAAACAAAACCTCACAAATTGGGACTACACCCCCACCCTGGTTTGCAAATATTTTTATTTTTCTCATATCTTTTGAATTATTATTTTTATTTGTTTTATTGTTTTAATTTAATTCAATATTTTTACAATACAAAAAATACATAAAAACTCAGAAAAGACAAAAAAATATAATTAATAATATTTATTTTCTTATAAATTAATATGTAAATTATTTATTTTAATTAGGTTTTTAACTTTAATTCCTTTTAATAAAAATCCAAAAAATATAGAATTAGGTTAATTGATAATTTTTATACCTTTTAAATTTTCCTTTTTTTTCTTATCACAATATCATTCATTTATTTATTTATTTTTATAATTAAATTGTATATAAATTAACTTAGATTCAAATTAGGTTAAAAATTCAATATTTTCACAATAAACTTAAAAAACATTAGAATTAGGGTTTGACGCTTCATTTTAATTTTAATTAATTATTTTTTCCCATTAAATCTTAAAAAATACAAAAATACCAAAAAATATTCTTTTTAATTTTTGATTCCACATTAATTCTAATTAATTCTTTATTAACTCTAATTGTTTGCAAAAGGGTCCAACGCCCATTGTTTTAATTATTTTATTTCGTGCATTCACTTTATTGTTATTATAATTATGTACCTCTCCCAAAGCGTTGTAATTTTAACTTTTCGCACTTTTATTCGCTTTCTTTACTTTCCGTCAAATCGGGTCCGGTTTAATTTTGGCGATGTGGACCCGCGCCATTTGTAATAGTTTTAGATTTACTTTCCCGCAAATATCTTAACTGTTAAATAAGCATGAAAGAATGTATGGCCTTAACTAAAATCAAGCGTAGATCACAACAAAACATGACAAGACAAATAACTGAAACATGACACACGAATCGCACACACCACCCCTAGGGTACGCCTCACTGTTGCCTTGCCTCGAAAGGTGATCGTCGAGTAGAGGACGTCTTAGTAAGTCCTCATGATCCGGGAACCTGGCATGAGGGTAGCTTCTAAGGTGTCTTCCCATTGCTCTGGTGATCACCACGTTCCTAAAACTCGAATTGACCCGAACACCTCCAACGGTGGTGCTACCTACCTCTCAATGGTGGGATGGCACTACTTTAAAGGACATTTACACAGACGAATTCCTTAGGGTAGGTAGGTTCTCAAGGATACTTGCTCTAATTTCAAACAAATCAAAACATCTTTTCACACCAACACTTTTCAAAAGCTTTCAAAGCAAATTTTTCAAACACTCTGACGTACGAGTCGAACTGAGATTTTTCAAAGAAACCTTTTTTAAAACCCACATTGAAATGCAAACAAACCTTTTTGAAAACACATTGAGCAAGTATCTAAGAGCCCATGGATAACCATGGATAGAAAGGGTGCTAACACCTTCCCTTTCTATAACCTACCTCCCGAACCGAGAGCAATCTCTTTAAAGGAATTTTTCTGTGCTTTTGTCCTTTCCATTTGGAGAAAATAAAAGACGGTGGCGACTCTTGCTTCCGCGACATTTCGCGAACCAGCGTTAAACAGTCAGTTCCAGATCCACCGATCACAAACACTAAAAAATAGTAGAATTTAGTTTTATCCTTCTTTAGATTTGACTTAAATAATTAAAAATACAAAAATAATACATATGATTTAATTTCTTTTAGTCAATTATTTTATTTTTAGAATAGGTTTTATTTTCTTCTTTTCAAAAAAAAATTTCACAAACAAAATACCAAGTTCTTACACTTTGTCAGTTAATCACATTCTTTAGATTGTTATAACTTTAATTAATCGCTCAAATTCAATTTGGTTGTATTGTTTGCTATTTGGACTCTTTTAATCGCATTTGACTCATCCCCATTTGTAAAAAAATTGTACCCCCATTCCCAAAAACTTTGTAATAGCGTAGAATTTCAATTCCCACAATTTATTGTTTTCCTTATACTGTATAGTAATTAGGCGTGTATGGCAAGATTCAAAAAATCAATCGCTAGATAACCTAATCAAAGAACAGAATAACTTGAAACAAACACACTTTTTCACACGCGCACCTCTAGGGTAACCTCGCTCGTTGCCTCGGAAATACAGTCATGTCCCTCGAATATGGGATGCTTTAGCAATGACCCATCGATAAAAAAGATCGTAGTCCCTCGATGACCCTCGACGTTGCCTTCGATAAAACGATCTCGTCCCTTGCGAAAATTGCTAAAGCGTCTCATGAGTTGCCTTCGATGACTGTAAAATTGACCCGCGCCTGTCCCTTCACATCCAACGATGGGGCTTCTTACCAAATTAATGGTAAGATAGCAACATTAAAAGGAGGAAGAAAAGAACAATTGAAAACCTTTCGAGTAGATAGATTCGCTCCTAGTTACTCGCTTTCTCAGGATAAAAACATTTTTACACCTACACTTTTGTTTCGAACATTTTCAAAAGACAAAACATTTTGTATACGTTCTTATAGAGACGAGAACCATTGCAAAGCATCTTTTCAAAACACTTTCCGAAACACAATCCACAAACACATCTTTGAACCACTTTTCAAAACAAAACTTTGTACGCGTTCTTATAGAAACGAGAACCATTACAAAGAGTTTTTTTTAAAACACTTCCAAAGCCCACACCACAAGCACACCATTAAATAAAAGCAAGTGATCTAAACGAGTAACTAAGAGCCCATGGAAAACCATGGATGAAAAGGGTGTTAATACCTTCCCTTTTCATAATCTACCCCCTGAACCCGAGAAATAATCTCGAAAGGTCTTTCCTGTGCTTTTTTTACCTTTCCTTTTGGATAAAAGAAAAGTCAGTGGTGACTCTTGCTATCTGCACAAATGCGATCGAAATGCAAAACTCCAAGTCAGTTCTCTCACCGTATCACACATGGCAATAAAAAAATCACAGATCCTACGACAAAAATCAGGCAAGCAGATGGCAAAACATTTGGATAAAAGCTCGAGCATCACTTAAATATCAAACACCTATGAGGCGCAGTCCAAGTAGTAGAAAGGGAGGTCCCGCCATAGACAAGCAACCAAGCATCAGACCAAGGGTCAATCCATAGCCAAAGGGAGTGTATCACCCGAGTTAAGCAAGCCATTATATTATAGGAATATGAAAGGTCCTTAACGGTGGTATTAGTTACCAGGGCAAGAAAGATATGGGGGGAGGACATAGTGCATGTGTACACTAAGCATCAGTGTTGGTCAACATGAGCTAAATAAAGCATAGGGATCTGATTGCAATAACCCTTTTCACTTGCCTTTGAAAGGCTTAGAATTATTCAGATCTTGAGCACATGTTCAGAGCGTCTACTTGTAGAAAGTGAGCATAGGAACAACGCAGACTGGAATATGCGGGGGTTGATTACGAATCCTCTCTGATCGCATCCTTTTGAGGACTTATCACCTGTAATATAATGAGGGAATAATCATTTAAACAAACAAAAACATAACCTCCTAGTGAGGACTTCCAGAATTTCCTGCCAAGTGGCACGCACTCCTAACCCTAAGTAAACAGTAAACTGCAGGAAAGAATAAATCAGATGAGAAAGTACCAAAGAGATATAATCTGCAAATAAGCAACTAAACAATAATGAAACCTAGAGATCTTTGAACGATCCAGCATCAACAAAGAAACAAGTTAGAAGTCGTGTTATCAGACATAAACATCAAGACCTCAATGTGAAAATAAATCATAGACGGTGAACATCAGACACAACCATACAAACACTTTGCAAGATAATATAGACAAACAAAAGATCACAATAGTGCAAATATATATGCTTCCCGTAGATATAGGAAACCAAGATAGATTGCCATGAAAGTGCAATTGTGTCCCACAAATAAAGTGGAACCCAAAGCAGAGAAAACCCATGAAGTACCTTGCACATCTCAACAGAATGATTAGTATTAACAAGGCAGAGTGAAATGCGAATACAAACGTGTTATTCATTTACCATTTGTCATGGTTAATAAAGCATTTGGTTAAACAATTCAAGGTGTAGTACAACCTTCATGGCAAATGAACTAGTATCCAACGAAACGGTGTAGTGAAGTGCGCCTAGGTAAATGACTAAATAATCAAGGCAAGATGAGTAAAGTGATGGTGAGATCAGAAGTAAACACAAAAGGTTAGTATGCCCAAAGAAATTATGAAGCCCCAACAAGAACTTACTAGAGTAATCTCAGGTATAATCATAAAACTAGGTCCAAAGTCAATCCTAGACCATCTATAAGAGTGAAAGGGGTATGAGGAAAGGGTAAGTGAAGGATAAACATGGTTAGGGGGATGACCTACCATACAAGTCAGTAGAAACCAAAGTCAAGGCATAAGATTAGGATAAGCTTCATAATTATAAGGAACAAAACATCAATAACTAAGAATTCAAAACCAAATGCAAGGTAAATGTAGCTCCCATTGTGTCACCGTGATGGATTAGCAAGTGAGAACTAACCAAATGGATCATAGGATCATATAGAGTGGAGGGGAGAATATAAGTGAAGCCAAAGTTTAAACTCTTAAGACATATAATATTTAAAGTCATTTCAATCAAACAAACACAAACTAGGTCAAAACTAATATAATCTTGCTCCTATCTTATCACCATGTTGAAAGAGCAATGAAATGCCAATCAAGGATAAAAATAGCTTTGTACTATAATAAGAAAACCCTAAAAAGTCATAACCATAAAGGTTTAAATCAAAACGGATTCAAATGGTACATGAAAGGTGGTGCACAAAAATTATCTCTTAGATCACGGTCTCAAATACATATCAAACAACAATAAACAAGTTAAGAGATCTAGAATGGTTCTTTGATGAACTCAGGCCTCTAAAACAATAGTGAGGATAATAAGGAGAAAAGCATTTGATCCATCATGGGTTGCACAAGTGCATTTCCTCTTCCTCAAATTCAAAAGAGCATAACAACATACATGAAAGTGATAATTGAGTCAAAAAGGAAACAAAGCTTGTAAAAAATGAAACAAAAATATTTCAAAGTTCACAAGTCATTAAAAGGTCAAGAACAATAAGCTTAATACAAAATTATCAAGGTTCAAATGGAAAACTTAATCAATCAATTTAATCTAACCTAGATAAGTCTCTAATTGGGAACCCTAGTTTGATTAAATGGGGAAAATAGTTAGAGACACAAGAAAATCATGAAAAATCACACACAACCTAATGAAGTCACTAGTGTCAATTATTCAAAATATTGGTTCCCAAACATGCACAAAAACACCCAAATAAAAGTCAAATTGTTGAGGCAAAGCTCAAAGACTCAATTCACAAACTTAAATCAAGCAAAAAGAGAAAGAAGCTTTTAAAAATAAAATGAGGATTTTAAAAAGTGCTCAAGACTTATAAAAGTCAGAATCAATTAATTTGGTTCCTTGAATGTTTAGGAAAAATGTGAAACAAAATTCATTTTTCACAAATAGTTGAGATAAAACTCAAACTAGACAGCTTTAACCAAATATTTTGGGCAAAATAGGGTTTCAAAGTATAAATTCAAACACAATTAATTTCTAGAGACCTAGCACATTCAAGAATCTCAATCAAAAATTGTTTGACCTTTACAAGTTTTGAGAATTAGAAAACTAAACCAAACTTGTGGTGTAAGAAACAAAAGTATCAAAAATGATTCACCAACTTTACTAATTGTGAAATCAGAGACTTAAGCATGATAAAATCCAAAGAAAATCCTACAATCAATATTAAATCATAAGGATGTCAGAAAATATTTTTTAGCATTTTTTTTATGTTCAAGGAAAATAACAAATAGAGTCAAAATGTGAAAATTATGATTAAAATAGGAAATATATTTACACGAACTTATAATGAATCAAAAATGCAAAAATCATAAAATAAATTCCAGAATATGAAAATATACTATTAATATAGTGTGATGTATTTTTGTGGAATTTTTTGTATTAAAATAATTGAAAATGCATAAGAAGCAATTAAATCTTACTAATTATTTAATCAACTAAAAATATGATTCTAAAATAAAATTCAGAAACCTAAAATAGATCAATCAAAGTGTCTAAAATATTTTTGGTGTAATTTTTGTATAAAGGAAATGTCAGAAACAAAAATTAACAAAAAATGTTATGCAAAAATCAATTAAGCAAAATTAATTAATATACGAATTTTTTTTACCAATCAAATAATTTTTTAAAATTCCAGAAAAACTATGACAAATACTAGAAATTAAGATCAGCCTATGGTAATGTTTTCATAATTTTTGAAAGTGTGTTGATCAAGAAATAAAATCAGATAAAACAATTAAATTTAAATGATATAAAATGCATTAAAATTTCAAATGATCCAATCAGAGTGCGCCACATCACTTCATTTCCTACTCCAGCATGCTCTAAAACGGGTTTTCTATACAGATCCATCACCACAACTTCCAGATCTCATATCTTACTCAAATCTCAATCATATTCCACAAAACAAAGCGCAAAACGAAGCTGAAATTAACATCTACCTCATAATACTCATAGAATTCACGTTGGGTCAAGGATCTAAGAGAAATATGCATGCAAAGTTGCTGAAAAAGTGAAGTATACAAGTTACAGAAAATCACATAGCACAATTTAAGCTCCAATCAAGCAAATCAAATACATCAGACCTATAGTCTGGCCAGCTAACTCACCATGAACGTTAATTGATTCATCAAATCAAGCTTAAACAAGCAAATCGAAGTTCAAGAAAACTCACCTCAATGTGAAACTTGAGATATCGATTCCTCAGTTATAGAAGTAAACAAAATCTTCAGTCTTGATCTACACACTTCTCTGAAGTTGAATCCACCAAAAATTTGAAGAATGCACGAAGGAAATAGGAGAATCGAAGAAAACTTTAGTAGGAAGAAAAAATGTTCAGATCTGGATTTGAGGTGAATGAAGCGTGGAGACAGTGAAATGAGACTTAGAGAGCATTATATAGAGTGAGTAGAGAAGGTTAGAATGACATTATCATATTATATACTTGAAATGACATCATCATATTATATTTTCATGTATTCTTTTTTATTATTCTTTATAAACACTTATGTGTACATAAGCATGTTTAGCTTCATTAAACATCAAGCATAACATATTTGACATTTTATCATATTTGGTTCTACTAACATGCAACTTGTCCAAGAGTTATCTAAACTTATGGATAGAGAGTTTGAAATCAGCCTTATGGGGGAGTTGAATTAATTTCTCATACTCCAAATAAAGTAACTCAAGGCAAGAACACGTGTGTGTCAAGAAAAGTATTATCTTGAATTACCTTCACGGTCACGTTGAAAAAGGGGATGTTGTGTTTGAGCATTTTGATAGTGAAAATCAACTTACCGATATTTTCATAAAACTTCTTGCAACTGAACTATTTTTCAACAAACATGAGGAATTGGGGGTTAATTATATATCCAATGTTGCTTAACTTCTTTGTTGTTTTCACTTTTATACATTTGCTCTAACCTTTGTTTGAGTATTTAATATCATGTGAGTGCATCTTCAGTTCCATCAAGATTGAGGTAAATTTTTTCCAAATTTCTCCTTGAAAGTAAGACTTTTCTTATTGCATGTTGTTTATGTTCCAAATGCTTGATATGCTCAAAATGATAAAACCCGTGAATGTTCATTTCCAAAAATTTCAATTGACAGCTATTGTGTGTTTTCAATTTATATGCTTATAAATACTTCACGTATTAATTCTTTATCATCTGTATAAGTCTATTCGTGATTGCACAATTATGCTTCAGTATCATTATTTATTGTATGTATGTATGTATGTATATATGTATGTATGTATGTATGTATGTATGTATGTACGTATGTATGTACGTATGTATGTATGTATGTATGTATGTATGTATGTATGTATGTATGTATGTATGTATGTATGTATGTATGTATGTATGTATGTATGTATGTATGTATGTATGTATGTATGTATGTATGTATTTTATTTGCAAATATAGTTCTTATTTTAGTTGTATCACATGTAATGACAATATTTTCATTTTAGATTTAGTGGTGATATTTTTGTCGCCAAGCTAGGCACATGCGTGTGCGGCATCGGGAGTTCCATTGTATTGTGTTACATAATTGTGACGCTAAAGAAGCAACTTGAAAATTTTATGCATGCATTGTATTACATGTTTGGTAATATTTTATGCTAAAGAAGCAACTTGAAAATTTTGCTCTTGCATCGCATTCATTACATGCATTACATTACATATATATGGAGATATGTGATTGTATGCTCTTCTTTGCAAAAATGCCTCTATGTGATATATTGGTATTTATATTGAATTATGATACTTCTCACGATTTTCTTTGTTTCTTTTTGAAATTGTCAAAGGGGACAAGCATATGTGAGATGAAGTTGGGATGCACGTGTTCAGGGGGAGCCTTCAATAAAGACATGAAATGCATCATCACAAGTTTTACCATCATCAAAAAGGATGAGTATATGAGTGCAACTTCACCATTAGATGTTTTGCATGATGTCAAAACTAGGAAAACTTAGAATTTATATATTGGACGATATCTCTATTTTGTTTTGGGAACCCTTGTATTAGAGATCTTAGGAAGCATTCAAAACAAGTTTAAAATTAATCCAAATCATAAAAATTAATTTCTGCACAAAACACACTTGTATGTGCCGACACATCCGCTTTTCACGCCGGCATAAACTTTTCGTGTTGGGACATAAACCTTTATGCTAACACATTAATCTTTCAGGCTGGGACATATGATTTTTTAGGTCGGCACATACAATTTTCGTCTCGACATGTGGGTCAAAATTTTCATATTTTTCAATTCTGAAGTTTCCATCTTTTCCACCAAAGTTCCCCAACTATAAATACATCATACTTTCTTCTTTCCAACTTGATAAAAATATAAAAACTTACCATCATTGCTCTTCACCTTCAACCTCCAATCTATGTATACACACTGATAAATCACATATAATCATCTTTTGTTGGGGTGCCATCTAGGAGAAGTTTGATAACAGGTTTTTGTATAACCGAGAATATTGAGTTAAGAGTTGTGGGGGGTTTCATCTAGAAAAATATAGGGTTTGTCCTCCAAGATATTTGGTAGATTTTGGGGTTTTGTTCAATACTTTCAAAAGAGGATTGCGGCCAAATGAAAAGCCTTCAAGTTTGGTACCCAGAGAAGTAACAAGAGAACAACAAATCAATTTGAAAGTGCTTGTGTTCAATAGGTATAATTGATCATGCGTGAAAGAGCTTTGGAGTTTGGTATCCAAAGGAGTAACAAGATTCGATAAATCAATTGGTACCTATTGTATCTAGGTCTTATCAAAGATCAAAATGAGAGAAGGAGTTGAATTAATAATAAACGGTTAGGGTTTGTAGGGTTGCTCTTGGAACATTTATCTTGTAATAGACTTTTTGCTTAGAAATTTATCTCAGTTCTAAAGTGGAATTGGGGCAAGACGTAGTCATAGTGAAGATGAATGGTGAACTTCCTAAACAAGTCATTCTCTCTCTCTCTCTCTCTCTCTCTCTCTCTCTCTCTCTCTCTCTCTCTCTTATCTCTTTACTTGCCTTATATGTTTCATTATGCAATTTGTTGAATTTCATTGTTTAATCGATCGACTCGTAAAAAAAATTATGTGGTTGTTTTAGTTTAAATTGGTATATTGATTAGCTTATAATTACTTTGATTATAAGTGCTTTTTCATATCTACAAAACTCAAAGAAAAATTCTGAAAATTCGATCACATACCAAGTATTTGACAAATTTTATTGTTCAATATTTTTGTTTAATTTCATTGGAAATAGAAAACCATTATGTTTGATATTAAACGGTAAATTGATATATTATTATGTTGATTGATTTTATCATTATCTTAATTTCATACGGCTTGTGCATATCCGAGTTTCCAATAACTAGATTCGTTTAGACTACTATTTTGATCTAGACCAAAAATCTTCCGCTCAACATTATTTTTCATATAAATTTTTAAATAACTAGTTTTGAAAGGTAATTTCTAAATGGGAATATATTAAACCCCCTTCTAGATAAATCTTTGTAGTCTAACACTCTTGTCCTATGTTAAGAAACTGAAAGAACACATGAAAATGATAAAGATGATGAAAATGCATCATGAACATAAATATATTTTTGTAAAACTAATTAATTAATGACATGGCCTTAGTTGGTCCAAATGTAATTAAAATAATTAAAAAACAAAAATAAATGGTCTGTTAACGCGTCACATATGCATATTTGATAAGTCATATATCATAAAGGTGTAAAACGATAGAATCTTTAAATGACAAGATTGGAATCTGAACTTTTTTTTACAGAAGTGAAGTGGAATTCGCCTATATGGTAGGGGAAAAATGTTATTATCCCTAATTTTAATCTCATAAATTATAATTCTTAAGTCCATTTTTGTAACTCGGATAAGTAGCAACACAAATTATCAAGTACTCCTTCCGCCCCAAACTAAGTGTCACATTTAGAAAAAAAATTGTCTCAAAATACTTGTCACTTTAGATTGCCAATGCAATTTTATATTTAATATTCTAATTGTACCCTCAAATAAATACTCTTAATTTATTATTTTATCACTTAAAAATAATGCTAAATTGAATACACCAATAGTTAATCAAGATGATTTGGCAAAGTTGTAAGGACAAGATTTAGATCTGTATTTAATCTCTAAGTTTTGATGATAACAAGCAAATATTTTATGCAGAATAATTTTAGTTCTAATGGTTTAATTGAGTGTGCAAATATACATTTTTAGTATTCTAGATAATCTTAATCAAGATATAATCAGAATCACATTACCACTCAAAAGAAGAATCATTGAGTTCTGTTTCGAATGTAACATCAGTGGCTATATGGAATGATTATTGTTCGACAAGAAAAGAATCTCAATGAGAGTCTAAAAAGAAAGAATTTATGATAAGTTGTTGCTTCAAGATCAGAAAATCAAGAGGAGACAAGAAACAAGCTTCCAACCCAAAAGATCAGAAGTCAAGACAAGTTTATTAGAATAGTTGCTTCTTATGATTCTAAAGACGAAGTCAAGATTCTAAATACATATAGATAAAACTTCTACTCCAATATCAGAAGTCAAGATTTTCTCATCATAAGAGTTGATGCTCATGTATCTGAAGACAAAGTCAAGATTCTGAAGACTCGGAGAATTCATGGAATATGCTCCTTCATTCAACATCAAAGATATTCCATCAGAAGAAAGGATTAAAGAAAGAAGATCTTATGGACTCATTTCTAATAAACATCTCAAAGTTCATCAGAAGATAAGATCAAAGGATGAAATCTTCTCAAGCTAATCTACTCAACATAAGTAATATCCACAAGAAGACAAATATCATCAGAAGAACCATTATACTCAATAGAAGAATTATTGAGACAATTTATATAGAAACATATGCAGTTCTACGGAATGCTGAATGTTCATCAAAACATGAATCAAGTATGTTCTAAGGAAAGCATTGCTCTCAGGTCATAAAGCATATACGCTTCCAACCAAAAGAAAGAAAGGAATTTATGATTAAACAACAAAGATGTAGCTGACAATAAGTTGTTTCTTTCAGCTCAATCCAAATATCAGAGTTCAAGGATCAAAAAGAAGGAACTCAACGTCAAAATCAGATGTACTGATATAAGTTGTTGCTTTAGAAATCAGACATCAGATATGCATCTTAGAAAAGATAATTATCAAGGAATAAAGACAAAGTCAAGAAGTAGATGAGAAGAGCTTTCACTCAAAGAAGAAATTATTCATGTTGCTTATATATCTGAAGGCAATGTTCAAATACCTGAAAGACTATAGCTCTATAACAAAGAAGAATCTTCTGGATCATTATCACTCCTCATATTATAAACAATCCAGCAAGAAGAAAATAAGACAAAGACAAGATCAAGATATATTCCAAGCTTACTACTTCAATCAGAATTAAATCATCAAAAGATAAAGTCTTAAGAAACTTACTCACAAAATTTACAGTACAGTCAATATAATTAAAATATTCCATTACTTGCTTACATATTGTACTATGTTGTAACCCACGATGAAATACTACCGTTATTGTAGCTGGCAAGTGAAAGCGACGTCTTCGTACTACCAACGGTCTTATTTTCAAGCCTATATAAAGAGACGTCATCAGCATTTGAAGATTGACGAACTATCAACCATCATAACTCTAAATCTCATTGCTTATATATATATATATATATATATATATATATATATATATATATATATATATATATATATATATATATATATATATATATATATATATATATATATATATATATATATATATATATATATATATATATATATATATATATATATATATATATATATATATACAAAAAGATTTCAGAAATGTATTTCAGGTACAACGTAAATGAATTAAGAACCTCTAAAGGTTAGAAGGTTCAATCAATCAAGATGTGATAAAATGACTTCTAATGTTTTGGAAGGGTCAATTGATCAAACTCTGATAAAAAGAAATTATAGAGTATAGAATGTTCTTAGAGATCTAGTATTGATAATGAACTTCAAACATAGAAGGGTCTGATAGATTAAGCTATGATGATGAACCTATCTAATGATTAGATGGTTCTAATGAAGAAGGAATGTCTGATAAAGCAAACTCTGATAAATCGCTTCCATATGCTTTAAACCAGAATTCTAAGAAAGGATAACAATGCTCTTAAGCTCTGAAAGATCATAAGTTTATAATTTAGGGGGAGATTATTTATCCCAGGGGGAGTTTTCAACTCATGGGGGGTTTTCTAAACTCTTAATTTACTTTGTTTATATTTTAACCCTGTAAAATTGTTCCATCAAAATACATAATTTTGTCATCATCAAAAAGGGGAAGATTATAAAAACAAGATTTGGATCAGTGTTTAATCTCTAAGTTTTGATGATAACAAACATACATTTTATGTAGAACAATTTTTAGTTCTAATGGTTTCATTGAGTGTGTATATATACATTGTTAGTATTTTGGATAGTCTTAATCAAGATATCATCAGAATCGCATTACCACTCAGAAGAAGAATAATTGAGTTTTGTTTCAAATGTAACATCAATAGTTCCATGGAATGATGAATATTCGACCAGAAAAGAATCTCAATGAGTGTCCAAGAAGAAAGAATTTATGATAAGTTGTTGCTTCAATATCAGAAAACAAGAGGAGACAAGAAACCAGATTCCAACATAGAAGATCAGAAGTCAAGACAAGTTTATTAGAAGAGTTGTTGCTTATGATTCTAAATACAAAGTCAAGATTCTGAACACATATAGAGAAAGCTTCTACTCCAAGATCAAAAGTCAAGATTTTCTCATTAGAAGAGTTGTTGCTTATGTATCTGAAGACAAAGTCAAAATTTTGAAGACTCAGAATTCATGGAATATTCACCTTCATTCAACATCAGAAGTATTCCATAAGAAGGGAGGATTAAAGAAAGAAGATCTTATGGAATCATTTCTAATCAACATCTCATAGTCCATCAGAAGACAAGATCAAATGATGATATCTTCTCATGCTAATCTACTCAATGAAAGTAATATCCACAAAAAGACAAATATCATCAGAAGAGCCACTATACTCAACAGAAGAACTATTGAGATCATTTATATAGAAACATCAACAATTCTATGTAATATTGAATGTTCATCAGAAAGGGAATCAAGTATGTTCTAAGTAAAGTGTTGCTCTCATATCAGAAAACATATACGCTTCAAACCAAAAGAAAGAAAGGAATTCATGATCAAAACAAAAAAGATGTAGCTTACAATAAGTTGTTGCTTTCAACTCAATCCAAAGATCAAAATTCAACGGATCAGAAAAAAGGAACTCAACATCAAAACCAGATGTAGTGATATAAGTTGTTGCTTCAGAAATCAGACATCAGATATGCAGCTTAGAAAAGCTGATTATCAAGGAATCAAGACAAAGTCAAGAAGTATATATCAGAAGAGCTTTCACTCAAAGAAGAAATTTCTCATCAGATAACTTGTTACTTATATATCTGAAGGCAATGTTCAAATATATGAAAGACTATGACTATACAACAAAGAAGAATCTTATGGATCATTATCACTCCTTATATCAAAAATAATCTAACAAGAAGAAAAGAAGACAAAGACAAGATCAAGATATCTTCCAAGCTTACTACTTCAATCAGAAGTAAATCATCAAAAGATAAAGTCTTAAGAAACTTAGCCACGAAGTTTACAGTACAATCAATACGATTAAAATATTCCACTACTTGCTTACGTATTGTATTATGTTGTCACCCACGATGAAATTCTACCGCTACTGTAGCTGGAAAGTGAAAGCGGCGTCTCTGTACTACCAACAGTCTTATTTTCAAGCCTATATAAAGAGACCTCATCAGTATTTGAAGATTGACGAACTATTAAACATTATCACTCTTGAATCAAATTGCTAAAATACTATGAAACACCAAGAGAAAAAAGAATCACTATTCATATACATCTACAAATATTCTTCTAGAGAAATATTAAGAACACAAGAGTTGTTGCTTATTATTATGTTACAATATTAAGTGATTAAACACAAAGAGTTGTTGTTCATAATTTGTGTGTTAATCTTAGAGTTCTCTATACAAAGAATTATTGCTCATTATTTATATTAAAGACTTTGCTCTTCATAGTTGTGTTAATCTGCTTATTTAGAAGCAAACATTAGAAACACAGTTGATTGTAGTTCTGTTGAGAATTGATTATTACCTCAAGTGACTAGGTTGTTAGTCTGAGACTTGAGAGTGCTAAGGTGTCAGGTAGACTCTTAGACAGTTGTGGTTAGTCATCGACTGGTAGCTCGTGCATCTGTAATCTGTTGAGATTAGTGGATTTAGTCCTTGTTGAAGGCGAAATCACCTGAGGAGGGTGGACAAGAGTAGCCTAGTTAGAGGTGAACCTGGATAAACTAAAGTGTCTTTTATAGTCTTTCCTTAGCTATATTCTTTCTAGTTTGTTTGCGAATTATTTTTCATAAATTAGCCTATTAGAAAACCCAATTCAAACCTCCAATTTCTTGTGTTTTTCTCACCCTTCAAAAATCACTATTCTCTCTCTTTCATTTATTATTGTTTCTTAATTTGTGTGAAATGATCAATTGTAACAAATAATATTGGACGGAGAGAGTATAAGTTATTATATGTTTGTAAAAGTGTATTAATGATAACTCAACTATTTGAGACCAATAAAGGCATAATCAAAGAATCTAGTGAATTGTGAATGAATTTTCCTCTTGTGTTCGTCTCATTATATAGTAATTATGATCCGTCTTGCACGGAAGCCCATTAAAGACCATTTAATGTGATTGATCCTGATTGTTATGACCTCTTAATGATGATAAAGAATTAGGTTTGATAGTCCTGTATACTAGATCTTGACTTATGTCAGACTAGGGCTGACGTAACCATTTTAGCCCTATTACTCTCTTCTTGATAAATTATTTCAAGTGAGACAAACTCTACTAGATTTGGGTTGATTTTGACCCACTTCAAAAGTCGGTCTAAGAGAGAGAACACATACACATTTGTAAATTTATTTATTTAATGACAACATAGATATCATCCGATAAAATTAAAATAGACAGCAACAAATAATGGGTTTCATATAAAATTGATTGGATGTATATGAATTTTAATCAATAGAATATAGTGTCTTAACATGTGTGTTTAGAGAGTATAATGTTAGTATTTGTTTTTAACCTTAATGCAGACAAAGAGTAGATAAGCGAAGACTATAAATGCAGCAGGTTATGAATATAAGGTACATCAAATATTCAAGATGGTAAAAGAAACTAATAGATCAAATCCAAAGAAGCTAGGTACATTATAGATACCCTTCTGAATGAACCTCATGAAAACATTAATCACAGTGGTTTCTGAAAATAATTAGCAAACTCTGTAGAGAGCCACTGATTTTTACTTCCTTCAACTTAATGTAATTTACCTAAGAGTAGCAATAAATTATAATTTTTTTAATGTGCAAAGTTAAATTTGCACCCAAATGCCAATATAGATAGATCTATAGACAGATATTTATAGAATAAAAGGGATGAAATTAATGCACTTTATGCTTCACTAGTGAATACATTCCCAGAAAAGAATACAAAAAGGTTTCTTATTCAGTTTCCATTCTTCAATAAAATAAATAAACAAATGAGTGTAATCCAAAACATACAATTTTAAAAAGTCCATAGTGATATCTCTTGGTCTTGATAGTCTTGTTCATCAATGTATTGATACTCATCATGATACCCAAAATTATGTGTTGGAGACATTAGTGCCATATTCCTCCACATTTCTGGCATGTTCATCTCTCCCTCTTCTTCCACTTCCATAGAAAACATATTCTGCTCTTCAGTAGCAGAGGCAGCTACAGCCGTGTCAACATCATTAGCCGTTAAAGCCGTGTCAACATCATTAATCGGTAAAGTTTGATCTGGTCCGAAAGCCTTAGCGGCTTCTGCAGCCGCCTTTTGTATATCTTTTACCTCTGTAGTAGCTGGTTTAGGGAGGCGCCAAGTTGAGTCTGCGAAATTGAGACAGGCGTAACGGCCCCTTAATGCCAATGCAGCAACATCGTGCGCTCGTGCAGCCATCTCGGCTGTCGGGAAAGTACCTAACCAAATTTTAGTCTTCTTGAACGGCTCCCTCATTTCACATACCCATTTATCATTGTTTCTTTTCCTTATTCCCCTATACACCGGATGGCGAGTCTCCTTGAACTTTTTTCTCCCTGCAGGCTTCTTCGGGGTAGTCGCAGCTAACCGTATTTCATCGTTGGAAATTGACATCCAGTGAGAGCCATCTGAATTCTGCAGTGAAGTGTCACAGGAAGAACAAGAGTTGTTTCTAGTAAACATATCCATGTGTCGGAGAGAGTGGAAAAAAGTTTTGATAGTGAAAGATGGAAGTGAAGATAAGAGTACTGAAAAGTTGTTTGGTTTTGATGTTAAGACATGGGAGAGTGAAAAGTAACTTGTGTTATATATAGAGAGAGGAAGATAACAGTGAGAGAGTGAGAGTGAGAGTGAGTGTGGGTGAGTAACTTAGCTTTCTGTTATTTGTTCCTCATATTTCTTTCTCGTCGTTTTCTGGGAAAGCAAACGCGTTAATAAAGAGAAAATATGCTCTTCCTTCCACTTGTTTTCTTTCTGAGCGCGTTAAGCAATGAGCTAGCTCACTCTTTTTTTTTGTGGCTTCAACTTCTTTCTCGGTATTTTCCTTTAAAGCAAACACGTGTTTGATGAGATGATTTCTAACTCCTTCCATTCGTTTTCTTTCCCAGTAAGTAAGTTCTGAGCCCACTTTTCAGTTTTCTGTCGCTGATATTGTTTTCAGAACAATATCCCTAAAACCAAACACGGGTTACTTGTTACCTTTCCCAGCGCGCGTAAAGTTCTGCACCCCACATTCTTATTTTTTTCACTTTTCACATTTTATTACATTATTAGATTTGCTTAATTTCCCTAATTTCTCAGTTCGTGTTTCAATATCAACAGAGGAGTAAATCTTTCAACAATTCAATTTTGGAAGAGTTTAATTTTCATGCACCCTAAAAAGTACCCATCACAATCAAATATGTGTGTGATTAAATAAATGATTATGATGACTGTTAATTATGATTAATTGATAACATGAAAACTCTAAAGCGAGAGTGTATATGAGTTTACCTTAGTTTGGGTGGTTAGTATTGTGTTTAATTTCTGATTTAGTTTTTCTTTTTTTTTTGGTTGTGTGATATTGTTTGGCTACCTAAAATCATTTATTAGGACTATTGATATAAAATTAAAAATTATGTATTTTTTGTGAAAAATATATCATTTATTCACCTAACATTTTAAGATGATAAATAAGTGAATTTTTCTACTTATAAATGTTAAGATTTTACATATGTTACCGTTTGTACAATTTTGATCGATAATAGTATACAATATTAATTACAGTTGTCGTAATATAAATTACCTACGATAATAAATTAAAGTGTTATTGTTATCATGCTCTACGTATAACCTCTAAACCCAAGTTGTGGGATTTTTGCTATGTGAATCTATTTTCGGGTTTAGATTTGATAGAAATTAGAATTAAATATTAAAATCGACATATTTTCTTATTACTATTTGTAAGCAAAAAAAAAATTTGAATAAATAATATATTTAATTATTATTATATATTAGATACGTTAATTATTTAATAAATAAAAAAAAATCTTATAATAATTATTAGAGGATGTATTAATTAGTATTCTTGTGTAGGATTCAAAAAATTGTGAAATAAAAATTAATCTTTATATTTTAAATTATTAAGTGAAATGTGGATAATAGACATTACTAATAAGACGTTTTGTTGGTTTATATTTGTTTATTTGTATCCTATTTTTGTTATTAGTATCCTACTAGAAATAGGCTGCAAAATACTATCTTAATAAAGGATTAACTAGATCAATAATTAGTGAGATTGGTTAAGAGTCTTTTCAACAATATGTATGATATTTTGAGCAGTGATATGAAATAGTCTTCTTATTTCAGCTACAATATTTTTCAAACGGTTTTCACGGGTGTTGAGGTTGTTCAACTTGAAGTCAAATATATATAGATAGAATTGATGGCCGAAGATAGAATGGTGTAAAGATGGTAAACAATCTTTATTGTAGTGAGATCAATTTTATCTTCAGCCACCAATTTCATTATTAAAAAAATATATAATTAATGTTATTAATAAATATTAAAATATATTTATTAAACATATTAAATTATTTAGTTTATTATTTAATATTTAAATATCAAATAAATATTCAAATATATTTATTAATGTTTTTTTTTTTGAACCAAAATATGTATATTAATTCAAAAGGAGAGGTATTCCAAGGCAATCTCAACAGATTCAGTCAGCTAAGCTACAAAAACGCTAAATCATTAATCTAGCAATATTGAGCCTAATCTTCCTATTACCCCAGCATCTATACACTATACAGTCAATAATTCTATCTTCTGGGTTATATTTATAAGTAGTATCAAAAATAGTAGCATTCCTACGAAGCCATGTTTCATGGATAGCTTCTGTGAACGCCGTTTTGAGCACAGTTGCCCGCTGTTGGCTGAAGATTTTGATAATATTATTAGAAGCCAAATGAATTAAACGTTTCGATCGAAATGAAGTAAAGCGTCATGTTTCGAAGTAGCAGAAGCAGTGTTTCGAATAAGCATGTCAAAGCTGGAGCTTCGAGTGGCAATTATGGGAACATATCTAAAGAAGTCTCGAAATAACAACAAGGCTGTGTCTGGGAAGTGCGTTTGAAACGGAGAAATACCAAAGCATTTGAAATTCAAATGGAAGCGGGACATTCGAAGTTTGAAATTTATGTGCCGGAGCATTTGGAGACACGTGGAAAGAAGAAAGAGGCATTGTTCTGCATGTTCTGAACGTGGCATAATCCTATAGCAAGACCGTTATGGTCGAATTAGTATAAATAGAAGTCTTAGTATTAGGATTTCGTGTGTCATATTTATTGTACTAAATACTCAGTAACATTCAAACTACCACATGGCAAGGGAAACGAATGCAAGAGCAATGTACGTATGATAGCACCATATATTTATAATTTAATGAAAACCTTTGACCATTTCCAGCACTTTCCTTTATCTTTCTGTCAAATAACATTTATAAGTTTTCTCATTTACAGTCTTTTCACTTCGAAATCTCTTCATTAAAGTTTTACATTTCAATGCTTTCTTCACATTTCAAGCACTTTACATTTCAGAAAACTGTCATATTTTCCATGCCTTTACCTTCAAGCTTTATCCTTCGAACGCCTATTTTTACTTAAAGTCATTTACAGATTTCTTGCATTAAACGCTTTCTTCATATTTCAAACCTTTTACGTTCCAGAAATCCTTTACATTAACTGTTTTTATAATTCGAAACCATTTGCTTGCCTTTTATGCAATTTTACATGTCTTTACAATTAACATTTATTCATGCAACTTAGTTTCGTACACGCACATTTTGATTACATCTTTAGACCTTTAAGAGAGAAATCGAAATAAGCCAAACACCTATACAACGCTCAAATATCAACCATGAATATCTGTTCGACCATGAGACTTACCCTAATGACCAAGGAATCCTAGGATCAATCTAGTCGATCCTGTGAGTTACCAGAGGAATTGAATAACAGTCAGAAAGATTATTCGATAGTTTGGAAGACTAGCGGTTGTTTACCAGAAATCACTGGAAACAAATTGGCACACCTGGTGGGACCAATAATTGGATATTAGAAATAAAGATTGTTGAGACATAACCATTATAAAAACGTTGGAACCTAAGAAGTTTGCTGTTTTATGAACCTGAGAAGTGGTAAAATAACCAACAGCAACCAACCTTTATCCAGAAGAAAACGTTTGGACAAAATGTCTAATTCTGACAATCAACAAGGGGAACAAAATGCCCCACATACAACAGGCACTAATGTGTCCACTTCGATCGGAACATCTAATGTGATCCCTTCGAATGCACAGTCTGTTGCATCTTCAACCAGTAATATAGCCACCAATGGAGTAAGTGGCATATCAACTAATAGTTCGATCTTAGGAAATATTGGAACCATTGGTTACCCTGGGGGATTCGTCCCACCATCAGGGACACAATCCCATTTCGCCACTCCATTAACTAGACCACCCGGTTTCGATGGAAATAGAACCAGAAATTCCTCTTATGGAATGCCAACATCTTTTATGGCAGGTTTACACAATTCCACATCGAATTCATCCCCACAACTAGGGTCTGGGTCTGGGGCGAATCAGTTTATGACAAATAACCAAGGGTCAGTGGGTTATAGCACAATGCCTATCTTAACCACAGAAAACCAGTTGGCTTTTAGGCAATTGATGGATGACATTAACCATAATATGATAGGGGTGTTAGCACAAACCATGCAGGAGATATTTGCCCCAATAATGCAAAATGTGACTGTGACAAACAGGGAAAACGCTGACAACATGAGTCGAATAGCAGATTTCTTTGCTCCCCCAGAAAGGCGTAGGCAGAATCAGGCGGGATTTCGAGCAAACATGCCTGTTATAGAACAAATTGCTAACGACCCAATTTATAGACCACCCAGAGAAGAAGTTAACTTAGGGGCCAGGGCACCAAGGTTAGAAGCCCCAATAATCCCAGGCCCACAAAGAGAAATTATGGAACCAGGGGCAAGGGTCGAAAGGCTAGAAGCCCCAGAGTTTCGAGAAGAACAACCTAGGGGAGTTGTCTTGGTTGGTCGAAATCAAGATGCCGATGCTGTCGTTCATAGAATTCGAAACGATAACATCTTGGCAGAAAACAATCTAACCACCATGATAGAGAGAGTCATGGCCCAGAATGGCCTCAACACAGGAATGAGAAGGCCAAATTATGCTTCTCCTATATTGGATTGCATAATGCATACTGATTTACCAAGGGGATATAAAGTCCCTAAATTTACAAAGTTCGCTGGGGATACCAATGAGTCAACAGTCGAACACATAGCGAGATATCTAACCGAAGCGGGAGATATAGCCAATAATGAAGATCTCAAGATCAAATACTTCCCAAGTTCCTTGACTAAAAACGCCTTCACATGGTTTACCACTTTGCCTCCTGGGTCCATTGATACTTGGGCTCTCTTGGAGAGATTATTCCATGAACAATTTTACATGGGACAATCGAAAATAAGCTTGAAGGAATTGGCCAGTGTTAAGAGAAAGTTCACCGAACCCATAGATGATTATCTGAATAGATTTAGGCTTTTGAAATCCAGATGTTACACAGTAGTGCCTGAACATGAGTTAGTCGAAATGGCCGCTGGTGGCTTGGATTATTCTATTCGAAAGAAACTAGACACTCAATATTTGAGGGATATGGCTCAGTTAGCCGATAGGGTTCGACAGGTCGAAAGGCTAAAGGCCGAAAAAGCCATAGTCTTTAGTAATAGCAAGAAAGAAAGGATTTCCTATGTTGGGACTGAGGAAGCAGAAGAATATCCTGAATTCGAATTCGAAGAGGTCGAAATCGACCTCGCTGAATTAAAACAGGCTCTGCCTTATTCCTGCAAATTATTGGTTCCCACAAAAGGGAAAGAGATTGTTGAAAATGAGAAAAGTGACAAATTCCCAAAGAAGGTTTATACCTTCGATGTTACTAAATGTGACGATATTTTTGACTTACTTGTCAAAGATGGCCAACTAATTGTGCCATCAAATGTCAAAATACCTCCTTTGGATCAGAGAAAGAAGAGTGGATTTTGCAAATATCATAGTTTCCTAGGCCACAAAACCTCACAATGTTTTCTTTTCAGGGACCTAATTCAAAACGCGATCAAAGATGGCAGACTAAAGTTTGCTGATAAGGTGAAGATGAAAGTCGACGAAGATCCCTTGGACGTCCCAGACACCAACTACTCCGAGCCTGCATGCATTGGAGAGATCAACATGGTGGAAACTGATCAAAGCGACGCCCTAACAGGAGAGAAGGGTACTGAAACTGAAAATTGGGTGATGGTCGAAGTCAATAAGGAGGTCACTGAAGACATCCAGAATACGCCAGAGACTTCGATTGCCACACCTGTAGTTGTTGCAAGAGAAACCCAGGCTACTGAAGGCCAGGGAAATCAAAACCAAGAACTAACACAAGTCACTGAAGGCTTGAGGCTGGAATTGGAGAAAGTCCAAATCACGAAGCCAATTTCCCCTCAAAAGGAAATATGGGACACTCTAGGGGAACCCAGTGGAAAATTTGACTATTTGGTCAAATATTCTGCCCCAGAGAGTTCGAAGGTTCAGATTAAGGATATAAAGCCCACAGGATGGGGCGATGATGAAGCTAAGGGGGAAGATGTTGAAATAAATATGGTGGATATGGAGAGGCCTCGCTCTGAGATGGAGGAAGTAGAAAAATACTTAGAAAAAGAAAAGTATAGAATGGAGGATAATCACACTGGAGATGCTAGTCTCAAGGATTACCTCATGACATGCCACAAAGGAGATTCAGGCATGATATTATGCCCTAGGTGCAGCATCCTCTGCAATCAAAGAATCGCTGCGAATTTCGAAAGGGTACAGAGGACTCGAACTGGCAACAATTGGCGCCAGGATAACCAGCTTTTTAGGTGTTATCCCAAGGCTGGAGAAAGTTTGCTGGAATTTGTGTTTCGCTGCTACAAAGGGGCAACCAAGTGCTTGATTTGCCCAAGGTGTTCTGCTGTGTATGACCAAAGCATGGCCAGAGCCTTCGAAATGATTCCCTTCGCCCCTTGCTGGAACCATCAAGAAACTGTCCAGATGGGCCCACGTTTCGATAGCAGACACAAACAGCGAAGGCCTGATAGCCCTTACCCCAAGGCTGCTCGAAGAGTGACTTTCAAACTCCCTGCTGAAGTGCCAACCGATAGATGGTTACAGGTCAGAAATGACAAAGGCAAAGATAGATGGAGAAACGCCGAACGAAATGCACGCCATGCTGTGACATACAGGAGGCAATTCAACACAGCAAAAAGGGAGGAGGTGAGATTAGAAAATTACAAAGGAAGGAACCCCATGTCAAGATCCCAGTGGCGCAGACAGCAAAGGATTCGAAAGGCTGAGAGGGAAGCTGTGGCAAACAAAGGGGTTACTTCAACAAAGAACCAAGGTGAATCTAGCACCAACAAACCAAAAAATCAAACTGAAGACAAACCTCCAGTCAATAGGAGGCTTTTCTCTGAAGTACAACGCGATGAACCAAAGGAATACACTCCAGGCCCAGAAGAGGACGAAGATATGATAACAGATAACTTCGAATCGGAGGGGGAGTCTTCATTCAACCTGAACTGTAACGTGGTGTCTGTGCTTCCCTGCGAATTTGGGCAGGAAACCGAAATCGATGAATATGAGGAGGAAGACACCACAGATTTGATGAAACATAGGCATGTGTGCTACTATGTGATGGACAATGGGGCTGTTGAGGAACAAAATGCGTTCTTCGAACATCCAGAACCTGCTATGAAGAACCATCTCAAGCCACTTTTTATTCGGGCGAAAGTTGGTGTCCATGGTGTGAACAAAGTTCTAGTGGATGGGGGTGCTGCAGTCAATTTGATACCCCATTTCATGCTAAAAAGATTAGAGATCCGCGAAAGAGACATCAAGCCCCATAATATGGTTCTGTCCAATTATGAGGGAAAAGTGGGCAAAACACTGGGAGTGGTCCAGTTGGAATTGACAATAGGCTCAAGCTGTAGGCCCACCATGTTTATGGTGATCGAAGCCAAGGCCAACTATAACTTATTGCTGGGAAGGGAGTGGATCCATGGCGTGGGGGCAGTTCCTTCGTCAATGCACCAGCGACTAGTTCTGTGGAGAGATGATGGAATCGTGGAAAACATCGAAGCAGACCAGAGTTACTTTATGTCAACGGTCAATTTAGTTGACAAGAGGGATTATGATAAAAATCTGGCAAAGATTGCTCCGTGTGTTCCAAATGATGAGATTAATGAAACCAGAAACGCCCACTACTACATGACCCTTCGCCATGATGGCCTTTACTGGGATAGAACAATAATCAGTGAAGAAGAGGGAGTCGAAAGCACTATACAAAAACGGCCAGCAGGCTGGGACTTCGACAACCTTATCCATGACTGAGTCCACTTTTTTCGAAAGGATTTCGGCCTATATGGCTGAGAACGAATCAAAAGCGGCCTTAGAGGCTGAAATAAATAAATCAACTATAAAGATGAACGAAGTAAGTGGGGATGGTTCGAAATGCTCACCCTTCGAAGAGTTTGAGATGGATCAAAGGTTGGATGCCATCTATGATAAAGAACCCTTAGGCTTCGAAAGGGACCCCGTAAACTCAGGTGCCAAAATGTTGGCACAAGATCCACTCGAAGAAGTCAACTTAGGGGATGAAAAAACGAAAAGAATAACCTACATAAGTGCAAAACTTAGCCAAGGCCTCAAGAAGGAAGTAATCGAAGTCCTCAAGGATAATAAATATTGCTTCGCATGGGATTATGACGAGATGCCTGGTTTAAAGAGGGAGTTGGTCGAACACAGACTGCCAATCAAAGATGGCAAGAGGCCCATCAAACAAACTCCCAGAAGATTCGCACCAGCGGTTCTCACAAAAATTAAAGCTGAGATCGAAAGGTTGCTGTGTTGCAAATTCATCAGAACAACAAGGTACGTCGAATGGTTAGCAAACATAGTACCTGTTATTAAGAAAAATGGTTCTTTAAGAATTTGCATAGATTTTAGGGATTTAAACACTGCAACCCCTAAAGATGAATATTCCATGCCTGTGGCAGAAATGCTAGTAGATTCTGCTGCAGGGTTCGAATACTTGAGTATGTTAGATGGATACTCTGGGTATAATCAGATTTTCATTGCTGAAGAAGATGTTGCAAAGACAGCATTTCGTTGCCCAGGAGCCTTAGGCACCTACGAATGGGTGGTGATGCCTTTTGGTTTAAAGAACGCTGGGGCAACTTATCAAAGGGCAATGAATTCAATTTTTCATGATTTCATTGAAACCTTCATGCAGGTGTATATTGATGATATAGTCATCAAATCTATATCTGCAGAGACACATTTGCATCATTTGAGCCAATCATTCGAGCGAATGAGAAAACATGGCTTAAAGATGAATCCCCTTAAATGTGCATTTTTTGTGCAGGCTGGAGATTTTCTTGGTTTTGTGGTTCACAAGAAAGGGATTGAAATCAACCAGAACAAAACCAAAGCCATAATGGAGACGAAAGCACCTACGTCAAAAAGGGAATTGCAATCTCTGCTAGGGAAAATTAACTTCCTCAGAAGATTCATTTCGAACCTGAGTGGAAGAACCCCAGCTTTCTCTCCGTTACTTCGTCTAAAGCAAGGCCAACCCTTCGAATGGAACGAAGCTCACCAGGAGGCATTTGACAGAATAAAAGAATACCTTTCTCAGCCTCCTATTTTGTCTCCACCTTCATGGGGGAAGCCCATGAGATTGTACATATCTGCCTCTGAAGTTAGTATAGGTAGTATGCTAGCACAAGAAGATAGCAATGGCATCGAAAGAGCCATATACTATTTAAGTAGAGTGCTAAATGATGCAGAGACCAGATATAGCCATTTAGAAAAGCTATGTCTCTGTTTGTATTTCTCTTGTATGAAACTCAAGTATTATATAAAACCTGTTGATGTTTATGTTTCATCTCATTTCGATGTTATTAAACATATGCTTTCAAAACCAATAATGCATAGCAGAGTTGGTAAATGGGCTTTAGCCTTAACAGAATATTCTTTGACTTTCATGCCTTTAAAAGCTATGAAAGGTCAAGTGATTTCTGACTTCATTGTGGACCATTCGTTGGTTGAGCAGACTGTCATGAGTTACGTCGAAATGCAACCATGGAAATTGTACTTTGATGGTTCAACCCACAGGAATGGAAGTGGAGTTGGAGTCCTTCTGATTTCTCCTGAAGGAATTCCAACAAAATTCAAGTATAAATTAGATGGTCCTCGTTGCTCGAACAACGAAGCTGAGTATGAAGCGCTCATTGTTGGACTTGAAGCTTTGTTAGAATTGGGGGCAACCAGAGTCGAAATTAAAGGAGACTCTGAATTAGTAGTCAAACAAATCACAAAGGAATATAAGTGCATAAAGGAAAACTTAATGGTATACTTCGTCATAGTCAATAGGCTATTGAGGAAATTTGAATACATGGATATTCAACACATACCAAGAATAGAGAACCAAGAAGCAAATGACTTAGCGCAGTTGGCTTCGGGTTATAAAGTGTCTACCAAGAACTTTAAGGATTTGGTTGAATTAAGGGGTAGAGTTATGGCTACTAGATTCACACCATCGGATCTGGAAAGTATGAAATTGGGATATGCTGAGAAACAGGGATTCGAAATATTAGCCATAAATACTTTGTCAGATGCAGATTGGCGAAGTCCACTGAAGTGTTATTTAGCAGACCCAACTCTAAACGTGGATAGAAAGACAAAATACAGAGCATTGTCATATCTCCTCATGGGGAACAAATTGTTTAAAAAGACCCAAGAGGGTGTATTATTGAAATGCCTAGGAGAAAGTGAGGCATATTTAGCATTGTCAGAAGTCCATAATGGGGCATGTGGGACACATCAAGCAGGCCATAAAATGAAATGGCTGTTATTTCGATACGGCTTGTATTGGCCTAGCATGCTCAAAGATTGCATAGACTTTGCTAAAGGATGTGAGGAATGTCAGAAACATGCAGGGATTCAACATGCCCCTGCAAGTGAGTTGCATTCGATCATCAAACCATGGCCATTTAGAGGATGGGAATTGGATTTGATAGGAGAAATAAATCCTGCTTCGTCCAAAGGACAGAAATACATCTTGGTGGGAATAGATTATTTTACCAAATGGATCGAAGCTATACCACTGATAGTTGCTGATCAAGAGGCTATTATTGAATTTATACAAAAGCACATTATCTATAGGTTCGGATTGCCAGAGAGCATAACCACAGACCAAGGCTCTGTGTTTACTGGTAGAAAGATGCAAGGATTTGCCCAAGAAATGGGGTTTAGATTGCTAACATCAACGCCATATTATGCTCAAGCAAACGGTCAAGTCGAAGCAGCAAATAAAGTAATAATAGGATTAATCAAGAAGCATATTGGCAAAAAACCAAGAAACTGGCACAAAACTCTGGACCAAATATTATGGGCTTGTAGAACATCTCCTAAGGAAGCTACTAACACTACGCCTTTCCAACTCACATTTGGTCATGATGCAGTGTTGCCAGTAGAAATTCATCTACAATCAGTTCGAATTCAGAGACAAAACGAAATCCCAGCTGCATTATATTGGGAAATGATGATGAATGAATTATTTGAGTTGGACGAAATTAGATTACATGCATTGGAAATTTTGATGAGACAAAAAGAAAGAGTGGCCAGAACATACAATAAAAGGGTGAAGAAAAAAGTATTCATTATTAATGACTTAGTTTGGAGAGTCATATTGCCTATGGACAAGAAAAATAAAGCATTAGGTAAATGGTCACCTCATTGGGAAGGACCTTTTCGAATATTAAAAGTATTCTCAAACAATGCATACGAAATCGAAGAACTCGTGGATGATAAACGTATCCTAAAGGTTAATGGGAAATATTTAAAGAAATAAAGCCACACCTGCAGGAGATTCGAATAGTAACAACGTAACCAAGATGTTATAAAAGGCCAAAATGGCAAGATAAAATGCCAAAATGGCGTTGTTTGAATATTACATATAAGAAACCAAAATTGTAGTCAAATAAACATCAAAATCTAGAAATAAGAGTTATTTTTCAATCGATTGAAAGTGCTTCGAAATGATTCAAGCTTCTGCTGAGCGAAACGCCTGGCTCCTTCCAAGGTTGCCACTTCTCCTTTAAGTTGTTCTGCAGTCTCCATTTCTGCAAGCCCCTGGTTGAGAAGCTCTTCGAATTGGTTACCAGCAGTATTGGTTTCGAAGGCTATTTGTTGTTTTTTAGCCTCCTTAACCTTCTATTGAAGTTCCAAAATCTGCCTTTCCCAAAGAAGTATGGACTCAGCTCGAGCCTCATAATCAGTTTTCGCCTGCTTCAGATGCATAGCTTGATCCTCAGCTTCTTGAGAGAGTTTCGAAGCTTGTTCATAAGCAGCATCCATGGCAATGCGTTTCTCTTGAACCTTCTTGGCAGCAGATTCGTCTTGGAGAAGGTAACCAGTTACGTTGTCCAGCAAAGCCTGAAGATCGAACAAGAGAGTACTAACTGGCAAGGAGCAGGTAGAAAGATTGACCTTTGTAAGCAGCTCCTTCATAGTATAGCAAGCAGTACTATCTTGCTTGAGCACTTCGAATATATCCACATTGAGAATTGTTTTCCTAATTTTATTAAGAAGTACAATTCTTTCATCTGTGGGAAGAGGATAGCTGGTCGAACTTGTGCCAGCCCTAGCAAGTGGGACGTCCCTCTGAGCCAACTTTGCCTTCATGTACCCAATAGGGTCATTTCGTCTCAGAAGTGCCAGTTCCTCGTCAGTCATTCGAGACAAAGAGGATTGAGGGAGTTCCACACGTAGGGGAGCCACGTCCATTTCAACCTCCATGGGTTCGTTGGTTGCATTACCATCCCCTTCATTCGTTTCGTGCTCTTGGTCTTCTTCGTCCTCATCCAAGTCCACCACTTCGATGCCTTCCCTTTCACTGCTATTTACATTAGACTCTGTCCCAACAGTCGAACCGTCATTGGCATTCTCCTCCTCAGATTCTTCGTCTGCAGATTCTTCGTCTCTTTGCCCAGAATCAGCTTTCTCTCCTTCAGTTTGAGTGTCCTTTGGGTCCTCTTGAAGAGTTTCAAGAGGGGACTTTTGAAGAGAAGCTCTTTGCAAATCCTCTGCAGATGTTTAAAGTGGTGTTTCGTTTGTCTCTTTCAGAGGAATGGAGGTACCTTGATCATCCTGCTGTTCAGAAGTTCCAGTCAGAACCGCCATATTAGACGAACCTTTATTCTGAACGAGGTTGTTGGAATCTCCTTGAGGAGAGGAGTTGAGTGGAGCAGCAGCTTTGGATGGTGAGTTCGAAGTAGTGGAAGCTGGATTCAAGATGTTCTGCAAGGAGCAATAGAATGTTAAAAAACATTCACCAAGGTAATAAGAAGTTATTATTGTCAAAAAATTTAAAGGTTCAATTCACCTGTGGACTCTCGGAGGAGAGGTTACTAGCTATACGTTCCAACATTGTGTTGGAGGTCGAAGGTGGGTTTTTGGATTTGGGTGAGGGAGCAGCATCCTTGGAATCAAGTCCAGAGACACTAGTTGGAACGGTACTTTTCGAAATATCTTTCTTTGGCTTCTTCTTCGAAGCAGTTGTTAAGTTTCCTCCAGCCTTGGGATCTTCCCCAGCGGTGCTTGATTTCCGCTTCTTGGGAGTAGTAGGAGGAAGCTTGTTGGTCTGAAAGGATTTAAACGAAGAGTTAGATGCAAACCATAAAACATGAGTGAATTCGAAACATCAAGGCTAAGTGATTACCGTTGGAGTTGGAACACTGGTTGTTGTTGGTATTGTTGTTGTTGTGGTTGCAGCAATAGTGTTTGTTTCGGGTGGAGTCACTTTGTCAGTAGTTTCGATGGAGGCTTGAGAGGCACTCCCTTCTTTCGACTTCGAGGCAGCTGTCTTTATCCTGATGGCTGAAAATTGAAATAATTAAAGCAAAGGTTAAAGATATGGAAAATAAAAGACGTTTGGGATTTTCCCAAGCATTCGCACCTGTGCCTTGATCAGATTTAATTGACATGGCAGAAAGGTCGTATCGAAGGTGTCCTGGGAAATCATGAAGCCAGTGTCGAGCCCATGTCACAGTCTCAGATGGCTTTGGTTTCCTTTTAAGATGTTTGAACATCTCTTTGCAAGTGAACCACCAAGGATATGGGGGAAACCAAGCCAGAGCCAGTTCTGAGGTAGGTAATCTGGGAAATTTAGGTGGATGCACGAATGCCAACCTATACCTATCCTCATGTGACAACCCTGAAGGAAGTTTTAACTTAGAAACTTTTTGTTTAAATTTTTCCTTCAAGGTCTCAGCCGCTTGATGCACAGTGGAGTCCAAGCGCGTGGGGTCATAAGTAGTTTCAAAATAATTTTGGAAAGCTTTAATCTCTTTGGCATGAGTAAACATACCTTTCTTTGCTGGTACCTGCACATCGAAGGCATCAATTAGTTTCTGTTGAATTGTAAGTGTATCGAACATATAAGTTTGATAAAACTTGGTCCACCATTCCAGAAACTCTTTAGCTGTGAGATGGGTAGGTTCGAAGGTTATCAGCTCAAACTGGGCAAAGCCTGGATATTGTTCTTGTTGTATTTTGGCTTCCCGTGCCTTGAAAGTTCGTCCAAAAGTGATGGCACTCTCAGTTTGAAATAAAGGTTCAGGAATCAGTTGGCATAAGCCAAACTGTCTCGAAAAAAAATTTGGTTGGTAAGCAAAAAGAAAAATCTGGTTCTTGGCTGGAGTTATTCTTGAAGAAATGATTCTAGGTAGCAAAAAATCTCTCCATACATCCTGAATCTCCTTGCTCTTGATAGCTTTTGAGAGAGCCATGGTGAACCAAGAAGGTCCATGAGCCCTCGAAGCAAAAGGCGCCATGCTCTCTTCGAACTTGTGCCTTTTGGAGAATATCATGATGTACTTCGAGAATTGGACTTTGAAGTCATCTTTGTCGTCATTTGGAGTTAACCTTCGAAGCCTAGTGCCTTCGACTATCCTATCATTTATCTCAGGATCTTGTTCATCAATGGTGTTGGCGGTTGACAAGGAGGGTTCGAACATGGCATTTAGCCATAGTTGAAGTAACCAAAAAGGGCCAGCCAACAGAATATTCTTGGAGGTATGGGATTTGAGGCTCGAAACAGCTGACCTCAGGCTTTCATAAAGGTCAACTAAGAGCAGTTCACTTAGGCACACTTTTCGATTTTCATGCAAGTCCCTAGCTAGAGGAATGAACCTACTAGCTACCTGTAGGGATCTACTGCAAAAAACGTATCTTGACAGCCACAGGGTTAAGAAAGCAATGTGTTCTACGTCAGACACATTGTCCCCCTCAGCATGGTAATGACTGATAAACTTGGAAAAACTTGCTAGCTTGACTTCGAAGTCAATTATGCTTGAATGTTCTTCGTTGTCGGGGATATAAGTTTCTCCTACTGGCGATAGCCCAGTGATGGCCGCTATGTCGAAGAAGGTTGGGGTGATCATTCCACCTGGGAGATAGAAAGTGTTATAGGTACTGTCCCAGAAATAGAGGGACGCGAATAGCAGAGGGTGGCTGTAGGTGAAACCAGGCTTCGATAGCTTAATCAGGTTATAGATACCTAATTCTTCCCATTGCTGGGATTTCTTAGCTTCTACTTTCTTGAACCAATTTTGATAAGCAATATCAGAGGTGGGGCAAGATCAAAATGGCTTAAAATTACTTTTTACATAATCCAATACAAAGGGGTCCTTAGGAGGAACAGTTGGGTTTTCTATGGTATTTGAACTAGAAGATTCTATTGCCTTAGGGGCGTCCATTTTGTTAAACAAGGGTTTAAAACTATAACAAACTGGGAAAATTGTCCTGGTGTCTTTTAATATTTCAAAAACCGTAAGAGGGCCATTTAAAGCTAACCTCTTACCAGCAACGGTGGTAGGAATGAGTACCTGTGACGCATACAGCATTTCTTTTTCCTTTGAAATCATCTGAGGGGCAAGAACGAATTGACCTTGGTGAGTGATAATCTTACTTTCCATGGTAGTTCCTGCAGTTTTTCCTTTCTTCTTGGAGACTTTCTTGAGTTGGGATGAAGTAGAAGAAGACATTTTTGAGGGATGTTGAAAGCTTGGGTTTTTTGACGAGAGAAGGAGGGTAAAAGATTCAGAGTGTGAAAAGAAAAGAAAAAGATTAAGTTGGTGATGTTTTATAATGGGGAAGTTTAAGTATCCACTGAATAAGGGTGTGATACGTGGAAATCATGGGTTGGTGTGATGAAGAGGTGGCGTAAAGTTAACATGGGTAATAGGCGTGATTTAAAGATAATCATTATTTGTAACTTCACCATACTGTGAAGTGGCTCCAGGCGGTTAAGGAATCCAAAAAGCACTATGATTGATGTGACTGGAGTCAAATGCATTAAATGTTACGATGATTCGAAAGTCACATCAAAATCTTGTGTAGATGTTTAAAATAGGTATTTCTCAGAGAAATCGAAATACATATTTTAAAGGGGCAATTTGTTGGCTGAAGATTTTGATAATATTATTAGAAGCCAAATGAATTAAACGTTTCGATCGAAATGAAGTAAAGCGTCATGTTTCGAAGTAGCAGAAGCAGTGTTTCGAATAAGCATGTCAAAGCTGGAGCTTCGAGTGGCAATTATGGGAACATATCTAAAGAAGTCTCGAAATAAAAACAAGGCCGTGTCTGGGAAGTGCGTTCGAAACGGAGAAATACCAAAGCATTTGAAATTCAAATGGAAGCGGGACATTCGAAGTTTGAAATTTATATGCTGGAGCATTTGGAGACACGTGGAAAGAAGAAAGAGGTATTGTTCTGCATGTTCGGAACGTGGCATAATCCTATAGCAAGACCGTTATGGTCGAATTAGTATAAATAGAAGTCTTAGTATTAGGATTTCGTGTGTCATATCTATTGTACTAAATACTCAGTAACATTCAAACTACCACATGGCAAGGGAAACGAATGCAAGAGCAATGTACGTATGATAGCACCATATATTTATGATTTAATGAAAACCTTTGACCATTTCCAGCACTTTCCTTTATCTTTCTGTCAAATAACATTTATAAGTTTTCTCATTTACAGTCTTTTCACTTCGAAATCTCTTCATTAAAGTTTTACATTTCAATGCTTTCTTCACATTTCAAGCACTTTACATTTCAGAAAACTGTCATATTTTCCATGCCTTTACCTTCAAGCTTTATCCTTCGAACGCCTATTTTTACTTAAAGTCATTTACAGATTTCTTGCATTAAACGCTTTCTTCATATTTCAAACCTTTTACGTTCCAGAAATCCTTTACATTAACTGTTTTTATAATTCGAAGCCATTTGCTTGCCTTTTATGCAATTTTACATGTCTTTACAATTAACATTTATTCATGCAACTTAGTTTCGTACACGCACATTTTGATTACATCTTTAGACCTTTAAGAGAGAAATCGAAATAAGCCAAACACCTATACAATGCTCAAATATCAACCATGAATATCTGTTCGACCATGAGAGTTACCCTAATGACCAAGGAATCCTAGGATCAATCTAGTCGATCCTGTGAGTTACCAGAGGAATTGAATAACAGTCAGAAAGATTATTCGATAGTTTGGAAGACTAGCGGTTGTTTACCAGAAATCACTGGAAACACCCGCCAACCCTTACCTTTGGTATTTACCAGAACCCACTTCAACTCGTTTTCCCAATATAAGGGTTTATGGTTAACCCCCAACCAAGTTAGAATTGCCATCCAAATAGTAATGGTGCTAGGGCAGCTAAAGAAAATATGGTTGGCATTTTCTTCTTCCACACCGCACATCCTACATATGTTATCCTGAGCAATTCCAAAACGCATCAATCTATCTTTAGTGGGGAGCTTTCCGTGACATAGCATCCAGGTAGTAAACTTAGCTTTTGGCCTAGCGTAGTTATGCAGAAATAACTTACTCCAAGTACTTCTACTGTTATCATCAATAAGCAGGGAATAAACTTCTTTCATGGAATACTTACGATGATGTAGCATATGGTCCCAATGGTGTTGAATTTGAGTAACCTTACTTCTAAGGTGCATGATGTTTCTAGTGGTCCATGTCTAGCTTTGCCCCACAGTTGCTTCCATGACGTCTTTATTTTTCATATAAATCTTATGAATCCATTTGACCCAAAGGCTGTCACTTTTATTGCTGATATTCCATAGGCATTTTAGTAAGGCAGTTTGGTTCCACACAATAAGGTTCTTGATACCAAATTATTCAGTTTATTATTAATATTTAAATATCAAATAAGTATTTAAATATATTTATTAACGTTATTAATTAATATTAAAATATATTTATTTTCAATTTATAATTAAAAAAATTTAAATATGATTAATGTTATTAATAAATATTAAAATATATTATTTTCAGTTTATTAATAAATAAAAATTATTAAAAATGGAGAAGAGATATATCATAAGAAACGAAATGGCCTAGTGAAAGAGAACTTGGTTGACATGGTGATGGTGCATGGTTCGAATATTTTTAAAGTATAGATTCTTATCAAATAAAAAAGCAACATGTGGTATTATGGTAAAAAAATTAAGATTAAATAAAAAAATCAAAGTAGATAATCTTCGTGATAATAAAATAAATAAATAAAACAAAAAAAAACAACACAGCAACACCATGTCACCCATTATATTTACCAAATTCAATGAGGGATCAAAAAAGAGGAATCTATTAATGGCAAGGATGAAATCTGTGTTTTTTATACAAGATTGTTTTTGGGATTTGCCATATATGACAGGGGCAAAATAATGATTAACCCAAAAAAAATTGGAGTGCATAAATGATTTTGCAATGATTTTAATATATTTGATTCTATTAAAGCATAATTGATTCTGTTTTTAAAAATTGATTTTAATTGAAGTTAGAATTTGTAGCTTCTGCTTCCAAAAAAATTATGTGTGATTTTTACACTAAAATTTGTTATTCAACTTACTTTTACATAAATGTATGCAAACATAAATTAATTATGCTAAACTTAATTATGTTAAAATCAATTCTACAAAACTCAATTCAATTTGAATTAATTATGTCTACCGCAAATCCAAACACATGCTAACACACTAAATCATATTTCCCCCCTCGAAATAGACTTAATAAGGTTATTAAAGCTAATATAGGAGCATGATATCTATCATGTAAGAACTTTAATAGTCCTGGAAAAGACAAAAAACGCCCTTGCTGCTACCACAATGTGTCGTGTCTTCTATTTTCCGTCCTCCCAAATGCGTGCTCACGTTCTCTCTCTTCCTCTTCTTCTTTAATATATCTTTCTTTACCTTTGTCTTCCTTTTTCTTACCTTTCTCTCTCTTCTCTCTCTACATTTCATCTCTTTCTTTCAACTTTGTTCACATTTCCTCTTTGAACCTAACCAAATTTTTGTCGAAGTCGTGAGATGCGTCTGACATGGAAGATCTGAAGTGTAAAATGACAGTGGCGTTATGGTTTTGCATGCGAATTCATGGTGACTATTTACTGATGATAGGGGTAGCACTATTAAAGATGGCAGAGCTTTCGTGGTCTAAAAAGAGAATCAGACAACAACGGTGTGTGACTCGATTTACGGTGGTATGACGGTCGGTCTGAGTGAAACGCAGTGGTTTCTGAGACAAGTAAACTCTGATATACTCAGTTCCTTACCATTTTATTCTTCTCTTCCTTGATTTGAAACTTTGTTGTTAGTGTTGTGTTGTCTTGAGTTTCACTCTGTGGTCTTAGTGAAACTTTGTTGTTAGTGTTGTGTTGTGTTGAGTATGTGTTTGTTGTTAATGCAATTGTTGTTGTTTGAAGGTGATGAAGTATTATGGGTAGTAATAAGAAATGTTGAGATGTTAACAGAAAGCTTCAATTGCTTGCAAGGATCTGAGGGATGAATTTGATTTTTGATTATGTTTCAGGTGTCCTATTTCTAGTGTTGGTTAATTCGATTTTCCATTTGTAAGAATATCTGATGTTTAGATTTTTGGCTCTGATATCAGATCTTGATGAGAGAAGAAAATTTTTAAACTGCGATTTCAGATGTTGAAACATAAAACAACTTGGAACTTTCACTGACTTCGAGCGTCTCATTGTGTTGGTGTAAGCCCTAGAGGCCAATACTTTAGGTACTTGTATCAAATTATTTATTAATAATAAAAGGTTTACTTTTCCAAAATAATAGAGTCCCTGGAATAGTTCGTTTGTTTAATGAAATATTAAGTTTGACTTAATCATGAGATCCCATTAAACATAAGTACAATATTCTTAAAATATCCGTAGTCGAGCTTTATTGCAAAGTGGGATAACATTAAAGCATTGATATTATTATGAAGATAGAATGATGATCACACCTCATGGATCATAGATCATGGATACAGAGTTATCAAATCTTGACATAGGTATGAATATTAGGAGTAATATTTATATTGGGTTAACCCTCTATGAGAATACTACATAAAATATTATGTAAGGTGTCATAAGTTATTCTCATTGTGATAATGGTGTATACCACCCTTCGACCTGAAACCACTATGGACCTTAGATATGAAGTTAAGTACTTTATTGCAGATCAAACGTTATCTGTAACTGGATGACCATAAAGATAGTTAATGGTTACTTCACAAATCATGTTGAGGGACATGAGTGACCTAGATGGAATTTGTCCATCCTGCATAATAGGATAAATGTCTAAGGGTCCAATATTGAACTGGACAAGGGTGACACGGTTTATGCCTTGTGTTCAATATAGACATAAGGGCAAAAAGGTTAATTGTACACACAAATATTATCACAGAAAGGTTTTGTCAGATCACATGACATTTTCGTGACTTGGGTAGCAGTGATGTGTTGCTATATACCGCTCACTATTTATTATGTTAAATGTATAATTTAATATAATTGCCAATGTCACGATAACCTATAAGGTCACACACATAAGGACAGGCTGATGAGAGATAGAGTAAATAAGGAACACCGTAAGGTACGGTGTACTTAAGTGAAATATGGAATATGGTAAGGTACCACACGCTTAAGTGATATGCGGTATATCATAAGGTATGATACTCGTATGCTTAATTGAGCTTTTAGATTCCATCCTTAATTGGGCTTTTAGCTTGCAGCCCACATAAGGGGCTCTAAAAATAGAACCCTTGTGTTGAAGCATTTGATTTGATGAAAATTCGGTCTTGATTTCTAGCCGTATATTTTGTCTCATTCTCTCACTCAAAGTTTTTGTTCGTAAGCAGCTAGCACTGTGTCCGGAAGTGATCTGTTCGTGTGAACTGAGTAGAGACATTTCTATTCATCAATGTTTGTGATCACAACATCAAAGGTCTGAATCATCACAAGAGGTAATGATTTCTATCACTGACCATGTAAGGATCACTAATGAAAATTTTTAATTTTCCGCTGCGTTTTGGATCACAATTTTCCTTCAGTGGTATCAGAGCCACTTACGAAACCATGGATCTGATAGCTGTTTATTTTCTATATGTTCTGTATTAATCGGATTAAAACACGTAATGAATTGAATAATAATCGAGTAAATTAAATTTTGGCATCATGGTGTGTACGGTTTGGGCGAACCGATGTTGACTATGCTTCGGAATCCGACACTAGTATGGTGAAGCGGCGATACATCGGTCGTCCATAAGTTACACTAATATGATCTATCAAATTTATATATGATATAAATAATTATGGTGCAAAGATGGTATATTGGATATATTGTTTCGATTTCTTCCATTCAATCACATAATGATTGTTATTCTTTTGAAAGATCATTGGTCATTCGCTTCAGAATCCGATGTTATTATGGTGAAGCAATGGCATATTGACCGATCATACTGGAGTTGTGTTTGACGGTATAAAATTATTTGCATTAGGGTTCATGATGGCACAAGGGTTGTACTGTAAAAGAGTTATGCAGATTAGGGTTGTAACATTGGAACCACCATCCGCTGACCGTGCAGCAGAACCCCTGACTAACTCTGCGTAGTGTGATCAATCGCCAAAATTTAATTTAACTTATTTAATTAACATAATTTAAATTAATAATAATAAAGTGTTTATTATTGTTGTCTTGTGGTGATCAGTTATGGCCTTAGATTCCTTTATTTTGTTTTTGGGATTTTAAAATACGACTTGCGTGTCGTGCCTTTCTCTTAACCTCTCTATGTAACTTCTTTTCTCATCTCATTCCCTCGTATGTAAAACGAGTATTATTTTATGTAATGTAATTAAGAAAAGGAAGAAGACAAGATTGAAGGAAGACAACCATGGAGATCTATCTTGGAGAAGTTTAGATCGTTATTAGGTTATCTTAGGTTCTCTCATTGGCTTGGGAGAACAATTGCGCTAGGGGCCTTAACTGTATCCTTTTATATGTATGTTGATGCATGTGTTTGTAGGTTTATGCATGTGAAAGACGATTTGCATGTTAAGCCAGTGATATCAAACTAATATCAAATTCCCTCAAAAGGAATATTAAGTTTATGCTTTCCAAGTTTTAGCACTCATCAAGACTAGTATCGAACAATATAGGTTTCGCCTAACACGAGGTGCATGTTCTATATTAGTAAGGTGAGAAGGGATAAATGTAATATCCAAATGCTAAAACATTGGGTCAAACTCAACTAAACAAATTATAATAAGATTATACATGTTTAGAAGCAAGAGTTGGGAATGATTCATATGATGAATTAGAATAAGGAGTTATTCTCCCAACTGAAAATATTCGAGAATTGTATGAGATAAAATAGGAAGGAGTTCCTACCTAAATAACCTAGTTTTGTGTAATCAGCCTAACGTTGACTTAAAACAAAGTGAAATATTGATCTCAACCCACTAGAAAATCTTCCAACGGGATTTTTCGAATCAAATGATGAGGCTTATTTGTTTTGAGTAAAATAGTGGGAGCATATTTGATTAAAGGCCTAATTGAATATGTTGTTTTAATGATACTTATATTTTCATATTTTTATTGTAGATTACCATGGCAACAAACACCTCTAACAACATTTTGCGATCAATTCTTGATAAGGAAAAGTTGTCTGGGACAAATGTTTTGGATTGGCACCGAAATCTGAGGATTATCCTCAAGCATGATAAGAAGCTGTATGTCTTGGAGACACCTGTTCCTAAAGTGGAACCTCCTATTTTTGCACCTAAGGCAGAAAGAGATACTTATAAGAAGCATGTCGATGATGCCAATGAAACCGCTTGCCTTATACTAGCTACCATGAACTCAGAGTTGCAAGAGCAGCATGAGAACATGTCAGCGTTCAATATGATCGAACATCTAAAGATGTTATTTTAAGAGTAGGCAAGAAATGATAGGTTTCAAGTTTCAAAGGCCCTTTCTAATAGCAAGTTAGTTGAGGGAACCCCTGTAGGTCCCCATGTACTCAAGATGATTGGGTATATGGAGAACCTTGAAAGGTTAGGGTTTCCCCTTGGAAAGGAACTTGCAACTAATTTAATCTTGCAATCGTTTCTAGAGAGCTTTAATCAATTTGTCTTGAATTTCAACATGAATGACATGGACAAAAGTCTTCTAGAGTTTCTAAGCATGTTAAGAACTACTGAGCAAAATTTGAAGTCAAAAGGGAAGTCCATTCTGATGGTCAGTAATGAAAAGAAGCTGAACAAAAAGCCCACTAAGCAGGTTGGTAAAGGGAAAGGCAAGGAAGTTGCCAAACCTAAACCTAATGTTCCTGCTTTGAAGCCTTAGGGAGGAATGGCAAAAGAGGATACTTGCTTCTATTGTGGTAAGACCGAACACTTAAAGAGAAACTGCCCAAAGTACCTGGAAGATAAGAAGAATGGAGTAGAGACTTCAAATTCATGTATTTTTGTTATATAAATTAATTTATCTACTTATGCATCATGAGTATTAGATATTGGATGCGGTTCTCACATTTGTACCAATGTGCAGGGGCTAAAAAGGAGTAGATATTTGGCAAAAGGTGAAGTTGACCTACGAGTTGGCAATGAAGAAAAGGTTGTCGCTTCAGCCGTAGGAACTTGTGTTTTGACTTTACCTAGTGGTTTAATAGTTCAGTTAGAGAACTGTTATTATGTACCTGCAATTAGCAGGAATATTATTTTTGTTTCTTGTTTGGACAAGTTTGGTTTTTCATTCATAATAAAGAACAATTGTTGATCCATTTACTTGAGTGATATATTCTATGCTTCTGCACAAATGAACAATGGATTGTATGTCCTTGATCTTGAAATTCTAATTTATAACATTAATACTAAAAGGATTAAACCTAATGAGATAAATCCAATTTACCTTTGGCATTGTCGCTTAGGCCACATAAATGAGAAACACATTTCCAAAATCCATAAAGATGGACTCTTGGACTCTTTTGATTATGAATCATATGAAACATGCAGGTCTTGTTTAATTGGAAAGATGACAAAGTCCCCATTCACAGGAAAAGGTGAAAGGGCTAACGATCTTTTTGCCCTCATACATACTGATGTGTGTGGACCACTGAACATACCAGCCAGAGGAGGTTTTCAATACTTCATCATATTTACTGATGATTTCAGTAGATATGGTTATGTGTATTTAATGAAATACAAATCTGAAACCTTTGAAAAGTTTAAGGAATTTAAGAATGAAGTACAAAACCAATTAGGTAAGAATATTAAAGTTCTTCGATAAGATCGAGGCAGTGAATATTTAAGCCTAGAGTTTGATGACCATCTAAAGGAATGTGGGGTTCTATCCCAACTCACTCCTCCAGAAACACCACAATGGAATGGTGTATCTGAGAGAAGAAATCAAACCTTGTTAGACATGGTCCGATCTATGATGAGTCACGTCGATCTTTCAAACTCCTTTTGGGGACATGCACTATTGATAACAACTTACACACTTAACCGTGTTCCATCCAAAAAGGTTGAGAAGACACCATATGAGATATGGAGTGGTAAGAAACCATATATGTCTTACATGAAGATTTGGGGTTGTGAAGTTTATGTGAAATGACAAATATCAACTAAGCTTGAGCCCAAATTTGACAAATGCTTATTTGTGGGGTATCCTAAAGAAACAAGAGGATATTACTTCTACAATCCTTCTGAGGGCAAAGTTTTTTTCGCTCGAACTGACGTTTTCTTGGAAAAAGACTTTATTTCCAAAGGAATCGGTGGGAGGAAGGTAGAGCTTGAAGAAATTCAAGAATCACAAAGCATTGATACACATATGGAGGAATTAGAGCAGGAAACATAAGTAGTTGTGGAAGAACAACCTGCTCAAGCAGAACAAGAACAACATAGGTCAAACATGATATGTCACCAACCTAATAGATATGGATATCTCATAAGTGATCAGGTGATGTATTGCTCATGGATCAAGATGAGTTTGTGACCTACCAAGAGGCCATAATTGGTCTTGATTATGAGAAGTGGCTACAAGCCATGAAATATGAAATGGAATCCATGTGCACAAACCAGGTTTGGACCTTGGTAGAACCTCATATAGGAGTTAACCCTATAGGATGCAAGTGGGTCTTTAAAAAGAAGACTGACATGGATGGTAAGGTACATACCTATAAGGCAAGACTAGTTAGAAAAGGCTATAAACAAATTCATGGGGGTTGACTATGATGAAAACTTTTCACCAGTTGCAATGCTTAAATCTGTTCGGATTTTACTTGTTATTGTTGCATATCATGATTATGAAATATGGCAGATGGATGTAAAAATTGTTTTTCCTTAATGGGAATCTTCTTGAGGATGTGTACGTGGCACAACCTAAAGGATTTTACATACCACGTGAAGCCCAAAAGATATGCAAGTTACAACGATCAATCTAAGGCAAGCTTCTAGAAGCTGGAATCTTTGTTTTGATGAAACAGTAAAAGAATATGGATTCATCAAGAATGAAGATGAGCCTTGTGTCTACAAGAAGGTTAGTGTGAGCATGATTGTTTTCCTGATATTATATGTAGATGACATATTATTAATTGGAAACGATGTCCCTACCTTGCAACAAGTAAAGACTTGGTTGGGAAAATGTTTTTTTGTGAAGGACCTAGGTGAAGCAGCCTATATATTAGGAATCAGGATCTATAGAGATAGATCATAAAAACTACTTGGCCTAAGTCAGAGTACATACATAGACAAAGTGTTGAGACGCTTTAATATGCATGATTCCAAGAAAGGATTCATACTTATGCAACATGGCATGTGTTTATCAAAAACACAATCCACTTCAACCAAGGAAGAAAGGGATCGCATGATTAAGATTCCATATGCATCTTCAATAGGATCTATCATGTATGCCGTGTTATGTACTCGACCAGATATATCGTATGCTTTAAGTGCAATGAGTAGGTACCAATCTGATCCCGGTGATGGTTATTGGGTAGTTGTCAAGAATATCCTTAAGTACTCAAGAAGGACTAAGGACTCATTATTTATATATGGAGGTCAGGAAGAGATTGATGTAATAGGATATACTGATGCTAGCTTCCAGACAAATAAGGATGACTTTAGATCACAATTTGGTTATGTGTTCTGCTTAAATGGTGGCGCTGTGAGCTGGAAAAGTTCAAAGCAAGATATAGTTGTTGATTCTACAATCGAGGCCGCGTATATTACTGCTTCAAATGCAGTAAAGGAAGATGTTTGGATCAAGAAGTTCATTAGTGAACTTGACATAGTCCCTAGCATTATGGATCCCATTGATCTTTATTGTGATAACAATGGTGCTATCACACAAGCTAAGGAGCCTAGATCTTACCAACGATTCAAACACATACTTAGGTGTTATCACCTCATTTGAGAGATAATTGATCAGGAAGGTGTGAAGATATGTAGAGTACCTACACTTGACAATGTTGCTGACCCACTAACAAAGCCTCTTGCGCAGCAGAAGCATGATGGCCATACTAGATCTATGGGTATTAGGGGTATGCCTAATTGGCTCTAGTGCTAGTGGGAGATTATTGGTGTAAGCCCTAGAGGCCAATACTTTGGGTACTTGTATTGAATTACTTATTAATAATAAAAGGAATTTTTTTATTATGTTTGCTTTTCCAAAATAATAGAGTCCCTAGAATAGTTTGTTTGTGTAATGAAATATTAAGTGTGACTTAATCATGAGATCCCATTAAACATAAGAACACTATTCTTAAAATATCTGTAGTCGAGCTTTATTGCAAAGTGGGATAACATTAAAGCATTGAGATTATTATGAAGATAGACTGATGATCACGCCTCATGGATCATGGATAAGAATTTATCAAGTCTTGACATAGGTATGAATATTTGGAGTAATATTTATACTGGCTTGACCCGCTATGAGAATACTATATAGAATGCTATGCAAGGTGTCATAAGTTATTCTCATGGTGATAATGGTGTATACCACCCTTTGACCTGAAACCACTATGGACCTTAGATATGGAGTTAAGTACATTATTGTTGATCAAACATTATCCATAACTGGATGACCATAAAGACAATTGATGGGTACTTCACAAATCATGTTGAAGGACATGAGTGACCTAGATGGAATTTGTCCATCCTGCATAACATGATAAATGTCTAAGGGCCCAATATTGAACTGGACAAGGGTGACACGGTTTATGCCTTGTGTTCAATATAGACATAAGGGCAAAAAGGGTAATTGTACACATAAATATTATCACAGAAAGGTTTTGTCAGATCACATGACATTTTTGTGACTTGGGTAGCAGTGATGTGTTGCTAGATACTTCTCACTGTTTACTATGTTAAATGTGTAATTTAATATAATTGCCAACGTCATGAAAACCTATAGGGTCACACACATAAGGACAGGTTGATGAGAGATAAAGTAAATACGGAACATCGTAAGGTACAATGCACTTAAGTGAAATATGGAATGTGGTAAGGCACCACGCGCTTAAGTGATATGAAGTATATCATAAGGTATGATACTCATATGCTTAATTGGGATTTTAGCTTGCAGCCTTAATTGGGCTTTTAGCTTGTAGCCCATATAAGGGGTTCTATAAATAGAACCCTTGTGCTGAAGCATTTGATTTGATGAAAATTCTGTCTTGATTTCTAGCCGTATATTTTATCTCATTCTCTCACTCAAAGTTTCCATTCGTAAGCAGTTAGAGATGTGTCCGGAAGTGATCTGTTCGTGTGGACTGAGTAGAGATGTTGCTATTCATCAATGTTTGTGATCACAACATCAAAGGTCTGAATCATCACAAGAGGTAATGATTTCTATCACTGATCATGCCCATTCGTAAGGATCACTAAAGGAAAATTTTAATTTTCCACTGCGTTTTGGATCGCAATTTTCCTTCACATTTGTGATGCCGATAAGAATCAGGTCGCCACGAACTCTATCAACACATTATTTGGTTCATTATTTTTTATATTTGCTCAACCTAATCAATATTATGCACATATGTTCTTATATTTGTTTGTTTTGCCAAGATAATTTGCATGCGTAACATGGCTATTTTTGTATAAGGAAACCAAGTGGAGAAACCCTAAGGATGCTTGTGTGCAAGTGTGTTATTTGCATGCATTTTGTCTTTGATTAGGATTGTCTATTTTGTTGTTTTTATCTTGCCATACACACTTATTTACTAGCAATATATGAGAAGCAAGTAAAAGGCGGAAAGTAAAATCTAAGCTATTACATCCCTTTAGGGGGTGGGGGTACAATTTAGAAATGGGGGTGAAGTAGGAACTAAAATATTACAACCATATCAAATGATAATAAAAAGAATGTGAAAATAGTGCAAAATAAAGGAAAAATGCACTTTTGAACTGCTATGTGTCGACCCATGCTGCTATGCATCGACACATAGCTTCTCCTTGTCCCTGTAAAGTGAAATCTGTTCAGTATGAGTCGACACATAATGGGATGTATCGACTCATACACCTTTTTGCATCAACGCGAAATGCGTATGTGTAGACTCATAGTCCTTTCCAGTTTTTGTTTTGTGACCTGAACTCAGTATGGGTCGATGCATGAGGGTCATGTGTCGACTCATACCCTGTATTTTCACTAAGATGGGTCGACACATATGGATATGTGTCGATACATACTGCATTTTTCTGCCTTAAACACCATTCTTTGCATACATCAGTTAGTTTTTAACATATAATAACAGGAACAATAAATAAATGATTAACTTCAAGAATAATGATTGCTACATCTTATAAACAGAAAAGTTGATGTATGGAAAAGGCAAGGTAAAGATGACTTACCTTGAAACTGCACTTTAAGTTTTGAGTCCAAATGCCCTTCAAGATGTTGTATGAACCTTAAGGAAGCTCCAACATGCTGCTAGACTTTCCTTTTTGTTGAAGGTTATTAAACAACCTCTGTGTGGTATGAAATGTTTGGATGGTTTTTAGATGGAATATGCAAAGTGTGAGAGGTTTTAAGGTTTAGACTTCAAAACTCAAGAGTGGAAGTCTTAGGGTCTGTTATGGCTTTTTTGAAGGTTTATCAATAAAACTACTGGTCGTTCACTCTATTTTTCTAACTCTTTTCCAACCTGTTTTTTCAACCTCCTTCTCTTGCAACTGGCCTCTCTATTTATAGAGAAGGTTTGAGATTTGAAAACTCAGATTTTTAATCACATGTTATGGCTAGGTTAGATTGTACATGAAGCAAGCTTGAAGATTGTAGTTCCAATGCTTTGTACTTTGTTGCATAGAGATGTTGGACACTTTAAGCATGCCCTTCTGATTTGTGTGTGATTAGAACAACAAGTTAGAGGCTCAAGAAATTGACTTTATGATTAAAGTGAACTTTGCAAGAATGGCAATGGTGTCTTTGTGCTAAAAATAGAAAGATCACTTGAATAATGCTTAAACCCAATGGACCATAGCTCAAAAGTTTGTGTAAGCATTAAATTATGGTAAGAGTTGCAAGTCACAAGGCCTGCAAATTGGAGATTATGCAGCATGGGTTAAGATTCTTGTTCCTTGTTCATCACAAATCTGCCTTGTAAATCAAGAATGAATGTCCAACTTCAGATCCTTGTATCTCCTAACTCAAATAAGATAAATTCATGATCTTGGATGTTTTGGAAAGCTTGAAACACCCTCTATAACTTTCATGTTGGCCACTTTTGTTAAATCAAACTAGAACTTGATGAAAAATGGGCAAGAAGTTGGGATAGAAACCTGACCAAAACTGCTGAAAATTTCTCTAAGTGTTTAAATGAAAATGTCACGACTTCATGAATTTATAACCTGAAATCCAAGCCTGTTTAGGAGAAGTCGTGTAAAGAAATATTGTAGATATCATGGAGATCTACAACTTTCATGTTGGAAGCTTCTCTTGAATCATCTTGCATCAAGGTGAAAAGTTGGCATGAAGAAATGAGATTATCACGTATAAAAAACACTTAGAAAAATTTCTAAGTCTTGAAGGGTTTTAACTTTCACATTGACTTTTGAGTTTCTTGATTTCTTGATGATCAAGTTTCATATTTTTGAATGTCTTCATGAAATTTGATCCTTGGAATGTAATATTGACCAAAAAGTCAAAGTTTGACTTTCTAGTATGCAATTGACCATTTTTCCATTTTGCCAATTCCAAGCCTAAATTGATGTATCAGTGCTGCAAACTTGATGTCATAGAAGATCTTGTGAGAAAATCCTTGAGAAATGAGAGGGCAAATTTTGGGGTACAACAATGATTCTAGACGCATTTTATTTGGGGTGTTACACATGTTATTGGACCGGACTTCTTCATGATTAAGCTTTCATATATTTGGCCTCGTGACCGCCTCAGAACAATTATGATTTTAAACTACAGTCTTTAACCATAATTATGTTTGCTATATTTCTATGTTACGACTTCCGCAACCCTATCAGATTGTGATTAGAGTGTAATTTAAAACCATGGGTATGACCACATTAAAAACCGCATCGTATAATTTTACTTTATCAAAAATTAAAATTTAAAAACCTCAATAATCAATTATTTTGATATAATGAAACATATAAGTTTAACTTTAATCATAAAGAGGTAGATTTCAATCACCTTGTAGTAAAAATCCACGCTGTAACAACATCACAATGTGTGTTACAACAATTCCAATGCAACACCGACCACAATGTCTCTGAAAGAATCCCAATAACTGTAATTGCTGGAAAGCACAACAACTTAAATTCATGGTATATTGTTGTAATCCATGTAATCACATCTGCAACAACATTTAAAACCATGGTGTTTAACATAACAAGAGCAATGCTACTTTGACACCAAGAATGACACCAAATACTTACACATGTCCACTGTTTATCATGAACATTGTAACAATACTCATGAATAATACAAGTAAATAGTGCATGAGTAGTAACTTTTAGTAGTAAAATAAAATTGGTTAATGAAATATAAAAAGTTGGTTAATGAAGTGGTGAAGCTTGTTAATAAATGTCCAGATATTAAAAATAATTTAATAGTAAAATAAAATTGGTTAATAAAAAGTAAAAAGTTGGTTAATGAAATAGTGAAGTTGGTTAATAAATACTCAGATATTTAAAATAATTTTTAATAGTAAACAAAGTTAGTTAATGAAAAGTAAAATGTTGGTTAATAAAGTTATCAAGTTGCTTAATAAATATCCATATATTAAATATAGTTTTTAGTAATAAACAAAGTTGGTTAATTAAATATAAAATATTGAGTAATGAAATTATGAAGTTGATTAATAAATATTCAGATACTAAAATTAGTTTTTAGTAATAAAATAAAGTTGGTTAATGAAAAGTAAAATGTTGGTTAATAATATTATAAAATTGGTTAATCACACAATTTTATATAGGTATTCTTTAATTTAAAAATAAAAAATAAAATAAAAATTTCTAATTTTTTTAATAAAATTGTAAGTACGAAGTGCGCCTAAGAGGGGGGTGAATTAGGTACTGAAATTCTGGCTGCAGATACTCAATGTCACGTTCAATGTTATGACACCGTATCTGACTTTCTATAAGACAGTAAATACAAAAATAGTAAAGAACACAGTTAATTGTTTAACCAGTTCAATGTGCAACAACACCTACTCTGGGGGCTACCAAGCCAGGGAGGAAATCCACTATAAGAGATATTAATTCAGGAATAAACCAACCAGTTTATCTCCTTCACTTAAGACCTACCCAATGTAACTTCAATCTAAGTACAACTTAAACCTGAGTTCCTACTCACTCCCCCTCAATCACAGCAGTGATACATAAAACAATTTGACTAATGAATTGATGAAGACACTCTTCAAAACATACACTTGATTATGCTTCACAGCTTTTTAATCAAGCAACACAAACACTCTTGCTTCACAGCTTTGAGTGATACATAAACCTAACTTGACTTTGCTTCACAGCTTTAGTCAAGAGACATACAAACACTCTTGCTTCAAAGCTTTGAGTGATACACAACCCTTACAATTAAAACCTATTCCAAGTCACTTATCATAATGATAATTTCTTGGATTACAATAGTTAAAACTATACAGCTTCTAAATGATCTTCTGTAAAAAAGGGATACATTCCAAGACAGCAGCTCTGTTGAATATATAGCAGCTGCATCTTCAGTTAGGGTTTCCACAAAAATCTAGGGTTAATTTCGTTTGACCTTAAGACTAGGTCACAGGACTAGATCAACCAGGTTGGGGTTGAGCTAGGTTAACCCAAAGAAAACGCAGGATTCTGTTCTGGAAAGACTGAGTCATTTTCCTAAAAAAACTCAGAATTAACCAAACTGCATACTTGTTAGTTCAGAACAGGATGTCTTAACATTTGTTATGACATCTGAATTCCTGTTTACTGATTTTGGTAAATGTGATCATTTTGCAAAATGCTCAGATACACACTCATAAACATCAGTACCTGTATGACAATATTTTTCTGCAAAGGTACCTAATAAATCTGTACCTAATAAACTAGAATGTTATGACATCAGTCATGACATTCATACACCTGGTTTTACCAAAAATGCATGCCAATACCTAAACAACTACAAACTCCCCCTTTGGCAGATTTTTGGCTAAAGCCCCTAAGCAATCAGAGATAGATAACAGCAGAATAAATATGACTGCAGAAAAAAAGAATGTCTAATAAAGTACCAAAATATATCTCCCCCTCTTTAGCCACAAATGGGCCAAAGAAACATGTTCTTAAAGATTATACAGTCATCCAGAAAAAGTAATGAGAGCAGAACTAAAAACTGAACACACTTCCAAACTCTACCAGGGACCAGCATCAACTCCACCAATCAGCAACTCCACCAACCTTTAAGCACTGTCATCAGACTCAGAGGATTCGGGCTTCTTCCTTTTCTTGTGAGCAATGTCAGCATTCTTCTCTTTGTCTGATGTCTCAACATCCTTAGAGACATCTGGATTTGTTTCAGCATTTGAACTTTCTTGATTTAAAGGAACAGAAATGCCAGGAACTGAGTGGTTCTCGTTCAGAATTCTTGAAACAATTTTAGCTATTGCTTGACGAACATAGGCTGACCCTTCCCTATTTGCAATTTCAGGGGGAACTGAAGAAGAAGGATGAGATGGATTACCAGAGGCAGAAGCTTGGGACCTTCCTGCATGTCTTGTTCTCAACTCTTTGACCTTGGTGGGGTTAGTTCCCACTTTTCTAAGAGAAGAGATCTCCAGGACTTCAAAGTCCAGACAAGAAGAGATTGTCCTAGAATCTTGATCAGAGGAAGAGGTTGAAATAGTCGTATTGGATGATGATGGTGTTTGAGACATTTTGACAGTCTTAGAGGACCAACAGCAACTGAAGAGAAAATTCTGATTGAGAGACTGGGTTTTGATGAGGAGACAAGAGGGGAAGGAAGAAAAGGAGTGTTTATTCAACTTCTTAAAAGAATTGAAGGAAATGGGAAAATATAATTTTAACCCAATCAGAACAAGCATAACTCCTTTAACCCTTGTTTTAAGCAAAATTAATTGCTACAATTCCTCATGTTGGCAAATACCCAACTTACCCCTCAAGTTTTCAAATTGATTTGCATCAAGAGCCTTGGTAAAAATGTCAGCCAGCTGTAGCTCAGTGGCAACATGTTCCAATTTGATTGTCTTCTCTTCTACAAGGTCTCTGATAAAGTGATGTCTTATGTCAATATGTTTGGTCCTACTATGCTGAATGGGATTCTTGGAAATGTTGATTGTACTCAGATTGTCACAGTACAATGTCATAACATCTTGTGTGACATTATACTCAGTAAGCATCTGTTTCATCCAGATCATTTGAGAGCAGCTACTACCAGCTGCAATGTATTCAACTTCAGCAGTAGAGAGAGACACACAATTCTGTTTCTTGCTGAACCAAGAAACCAGATTATTTCCCAAGAAGAAACATCCTCCAAAGGTGCTTTTTCTATCATCAGCACTACCAGCCCAATCAGCATCACAGTAACCAGTCAGAGTTGGTTCACAGCCATGAGAATATAGCAACCCATAGTTGTAAGTTCCACTCACATACTTCAAAATTCTCTTCACTTGATTGATATGACTGACTTTGGGATCAGCTTGGTATCTTGCACAAACTCCAACTGCAAAAGCAATATCAGGTCTGCTGGCTGTTAAGTACAACAAGCTTCCTATCATGCTTCTGTACAGACTTTGATCCACCTTAACCCCACTTGAATCTTTGGAAAGCTTTAAATGAGTAGGAGCAGGAGTCCTTTTGTGACTGGCATTCTCCATACCAAACTTCTTTACAATGTTCTTAGCATACTTGCTTTGAGATAAGAAGATTGAGTCCTCCATCTGTGAGACTTGCAGTCCAAGAAAATAAGTTAGTTCTCCCATGAGACTCATTTTGAATTCAGCCTGCATCTGGTCAGCAAAATGTTTAACCATAGGTTCTGACATTCCCCCAAACACTATGTCATCAACATATATTTGGGCAACCATCAACTTCCCTCCTTCAGTTTTGACAAAGAGTGTTTTGTCCAAGCCTCCTTTTCTGTATCCTTTGTTTGAGAGAAACTTTGTTAACCTGTCATACCATGCTCTAGGAGCTTGTTTCAGGCCATATAGAGCTTTTCTCAATTTGTAGACATGATCAGGGTGATTTGGATCCACAAAGCCTTTAGGCTGTTCCACATAAGCTTCCTCATTCAAGTACCCATTTAGAAAGGCACTTTTCACATCCATCTGAAATAACTTGAACTTCAGAAGACAAGCAATTGACAATAGGAGTCTAATTGATTCCAGCCTGGCTACAGGTGCAAAGGTTTCATCAAAATCAACCCCTTCAACCTGAGTGTATCCTTGAGCAACAAGTCTTGCCTTATTCCTGGTGACAACTCCTTCAGCATCTGATTTGTTCTTGAAAATCCATTTTGTGCCAATGATGTTAGTTCCTTCAGGTCTAGGAACCAGTTCCCAAACTTCATGTTGCTTGAATTGGTTCAGTTCATCTTGCATTTCTCCAATCCAGTATTCATCAGTTAAAGCTTCTTTGACATTTCTTGGTTCCATTTTGGACACAAAACAAGAGTTTGAGATGATTTCTCTAGATCTTGTAATGACTCCACTGTTGAGATCTCCTATGATGAGCTCTTTTGGATGATCCTTCTGAATTCTGATGGAAGGGATCTTGCTAGCTTCCTTTGATTCAGATTCTGTTGTGGAGGTGTTGGGTAGATCATTCTGTTGGGTTGAAGTCTCAAAGAATGTCTCAACATTACAAGGGACATCTATTTCTTCATGATAATCATAAATTATAACATTTATTGATTCCATCATGGCTTTGGTCCTGGAATTGAATACTCTGTAAGCTCTGCTGTTTGAGGAGTATCCTAGAAATATGCCTTCATCACTTTTAGGGTCCAGTTTTCTTCTTTGTTCACGATCTGCCAGAATATAGCATTTGCTGCCAAACACATGGAAGTACTTCACAGTTGGTTTTCTTCCTTTCCAGAGTTCATATATGGTGGATGAGGTTCCCTTTCTCAAGGTGACCCTGTTATGGACATAGCAGGCTGTATTCATAGCTTCAGCCCAAAAATACATAGGAAGTCTTTTGGCATGTATCATTGCTCTGGCAGATTCCTGTATGGTCCTGTTTTTTCTTTCCACAACTCCATTTTGCTGAGGAGTTATAGGAGAAGAAAATTCATGACTAATTCCTTCTGAGGAATAGAAATCATCAAACTTGCTGTTTTCAAATTCCTTGCCATGATCACTTCTGATTCTGACAATACACCCTTCCTTTTCTCTTTGAATTCTTTTGCACAATTCTTTAAAAACTTCAAATACATCAGATTTTTCCCTAATGAAGTTAATCCAGGTGAATCTGGAAAAATCATCCACAACCACATAGGCATATCTTTTTCCACCAAGGCTCTCCACTTGCATTGGTCCCATCAGATCCATATGAAGAAGTTCTAGAACCTTAGAGGTGGTCAGATGTCTTGACTTTGGATGTGACATCCTAGTCTGCTTACCAACCTGACATTCACCACAAACTCTTCCTTCATCAATTTGCAGTCTTGGAATCCCTCTGACTGCCTCCATGGAGATAATCCTTTTCATACCTCTTAGATGAAGATGGCCAAGTTTTTGGTGCCATTGTTTCACCTCTTTTTCTTCTTTTGCAATGGAACACACAGAGGAGAGATTAGTGTTCTCAGGCTCCCACAAGTAACAGTTGTCTTTAGATCTGACTCCTTTCATTACAATTTCTTGTTTTTCATTAATTACAAGACATTCAGATTTTGAGAAATTGACCTTGAATCCTAGATCACACAATTGACTGATACTAATGAGATTTGTAGTCAGCCCTTTTACCAGCAGTACTTCATTCAGACTTGGAACTCCAGGGCAGTCCAAATTACCAACTCCTTTGATTTCACCTTTAGCACCATCTCCAAAGGTCACAAAACTGGTGGTGTGAGGTTTAATATTATTGAGGAGGTTCTTGATTCCAGTCATGTGTCTGGAACACCCACTGTCAAAGTACCAGTCTTCCTTTGCAGAGACTCTCAGGGAAGTATGGGCTATCAGGGCAGTAGCCTTTTTCTTCCATTGAGGAGTATGTGGTACCCTTTTTGACTTAGGTTTAACACCTGAGTTTTGATTAGGGTATCCATGCAATTTGAAGCATAAGGGCTTTATGTGTCCATACCTTCCACAATGATGACATCTCCATCTTTGGTACTTTTTCTTCATATATTTCTGTTTCTGATGTTGAGAGTTATGTTGAGACATCTGCTTTGACATTTGTTTAACAGGCCTGATCTTCTTGTCTGTACTAGATTTCTTGGCTTCCACAAATCCTAGTCCAGATTTGTTTCCCACATTTTGTCCAACTTGAAGAATCTCTTCCAATTTGTCTGTTCCATTAGTCAGCATCTTGACAGATTTGGTCATTTGGATCAGTTGTGAGTTCAGAAATTGAACTTCCCCTTCTAGATGACTTATAGTTTCAAGATCTGCCCTTTTTTCAGCCTCTAGCTTTATGATGAGTTTTGATTGTTTCTCATTCTGCACACAAACTTCAGCACTTCTGATACACAATTTCTTGTAGGTATCAGCCAGTTCTTCAAATGTCACTTCTTCATCACTAGTGTCACTTTCAGAGGTACAAACACCAGTTAGAGCAGTAACTAGTTTGGCAGATTATTCTTCAGAATTACTTTCTGAATCACAGTCAGACCAAGTAACAATCATTCCTTTATTTTGTTTCTTAAGAAAGGTAGGACATTCAGCTCGAATATGCCCATATCCTTCACAACCATGGCATTGAATTCCTCTGCCTTGATTTCCCTTCTCTTCTGACCTTGGTCTTCTGCTGGAACTGTCAATGTCAGAGGGAATGTTATGAACATTAGACCTTGACTTTGGATCTATTCTTTTGATGAGTTTGTTGAACTGTCTTCCAAGCATGGCTATAGCTTCTGAAATATTTTCTTCTTCATCCTCCTTGTTTTCAACATCAGTGTTGGATACAAGTGCTATGCTCTTGTTCTTCTTGTCACCATTTTCAGTGATCCCCATCTCAAAAGTCTGAAGAGACCCAATTAGTTCATCCACTTTCAACTTGCTGATGTCCTGGGCTTCCTCTATGGCAGATACCTTCATAGCAAATCTTTTAGGCAAGGATCTGAGAATCTTTCTCACCAATTTTTCTTCTGACATCTTTTCTCCCAGTGCTCCTGAGGAGTTGGCAATCTCCAAGATGTTCATGTGAAACTCATGAATGGTTTCATCTTCCATCATTTTTAGATTCTCAAACTTGGTAGTCAACATCTGAAGCCTTGACATTTTCACTTTGGAAGTGCCCTCATGAGTAGTTTTGAGAGTGTCCCAAACTTCCTTGGCCAATTCATATTGATGTACTAGTCTGAAAATGTTTCTATCAATTCCATTGAACAAGGCATTTAAAGCTTTGGAATTTCCCAGGGCTAACTCATCTTCTTCTTTACTCCAATCTTCCTCAGGCTTCAAACTGATTGTCCCATCTTTCTCAGTTATGGTGGGATGGATCCATCCTTTGTCAGCAGCTCTCCAAGCCTTTTTGTCCAGAGATTTTAAGAAGGCAATCATACGAGGTTTCCAGTAGTCATAATTTGTTCCATCCAGAATGGGTGGTCTATTTCCAAAAACTCCTTCTTTGTCCATAGTGCCAGAAAGTGATATCCCTATATCTCACCCAGTAATACAGGCAGGGTGCCTGCTCTGATGCCAATTGAAATTCTGGCTGCAGATACTCAATGTCACGTTCAATGTTATGACACCGTATCTGACTTTCTATAAGACAGTAAATACAAAAACAGTAAAGAACACAGTTAATTGTTTACCCAGTTCAGTGTGCAACAACACCTACTCTGGGGGCTACCAAGCCAGGGAGGAAATCCACTATAAGAGATATTAATTCAGGAATAAACCAACCAGTTTATCTCCTTCACTTAAGACCTACCCAATGCAACTTCAATCTAAGTAAAACTTAAACCTGAGTTCCTACTCACTCCCCCTCAATCACAGCAGTGATACATAAAACAATTTGACTAATGAATTGATGAAGACACTCTTCAAAACATACACTTGATTATGCTTCACAGCTTTTTAATCAAGCAACACAAACACTCTTGCTTCACAGCTTTGAGTGATACATAAACCTAACTTGACTTTGCTTCACAGCTTTAGTCAAGAGACATACAAACACTCTTGCTTCAAAGCTTTGAGTGATACACAACCCTTACAATTAAAACCTATTCCGAGTCACTTATCACAATGATAATTGCTTGGATTACAATAGTTAAAACTATACAGCTTCTAAATGATCTTCTGTCAAAAAGGGATACATTCCAAGACAGCAGCTCTGTTGAATATATAGCAGCTGCATCTTCAGTTAGGGTTTCCACAAAAAGCTAGGGTTAATTTCGTTTGACCTTAAGACTAGGTCACGGGACTAGATCAACCAGGTTGGGGTTGAGCTAGGTTAACCCAAAGAAAATGCAGGATTCTGTTCTGGAAAGACTGAGTCATTTTCCTGAAAAAACTCAGAATTAACCAAACTGCATACTTGTTAGTTCAGAACAGGATGTCTTAACATTTGTTATGACATCTGAATTCCTGTTTACTGATTTTGGTAAATGTGATCATTTTGCAAAATGCTCAGATACACACTCATAAACATCAGTACCTGTATGACAATATTTTTCTGCAAAGGTACCTAATAAATTTGTACCTAATAAACTAGAATGTTATGACATCAGTCATGACATTCATACACCTGGTTTTACCAAAAATGCATGCCAATACCTAAACAACTACAGGTACTTTAATTTTTTTCTGGTTTTAGTGATGATGAATATTATTTTTCTGGTTTATGGTGTTTATGAAAGTAGTAATGTGCAGAAAAATAAAGAGACACAAGAGAGTTATCCTGGTTCCCCTCACAGTCCGAGAGTACTCCAGTTCCCTTTCAACATGAAAGAGAGTTCCTTATAGTTGGCAACTTATACAAGAACTACCAAACACCAAGAACAATCCTCTTGGACCAAGAACAATCCTCTTGGATTTTCACTATGTCAACAATGAGAACAATCCTCTCAAAGTGACCTACTTATTTCCAACAATCCTGGAAAAACAAGAGTACAAAAACCACTAATCTTATTTCCAACAATCCTGAAAAATAAGAAAGTGTACAACAATATTTTGAGTGAGTAAGTTTGTAGAGCAATAATCACTTTAAGTGATTTTATCAATACTTGATTTTTCTTTCCAATAAAAATGATATACAATGACTCAGGACTTAGATTGCTCAAAGTTTTCTGTTATACAAGATGTGAAAATGTGCAGAAAACTTTTTGAATAAAAATGAAGAAAGCTTGAGTTGAGTATTTAAAAATTTCAGAAAAAGATTGATTGTAAGAGGTTGTAAAATCTTTTGAACCTTTGGCTATTTATATCTTCATAATACCCCTTTGAAATAACATGATTTTCTGTATAATGATCATGAACAATTGCCAAGATTCAGTATAATCCATTATTAAAAAGGTGTGTGTGAAGAGGTATATAAAAATATACTGATTTTCTAAAATGTACAACAAGAAATTAATTGTACCCTTGATGCAAATCGATTTGCACAGGTTCTAACAACTAGAAATTTCGAATATTTCCGTGGGCAATCGATTGCACCTTTGTGTAAATCGATTACACTTAAAAACAGAAGCCTTTTCAAACAAAGAGGAATTGATTACACATATATGCAAATCGATTGCACGGGCAAACAAGAGCAAAAAATATGAAAACGTGAGGCAAGCAGTCGATTGCTCCAACATGTAAATCGATTGCTCAGTAATAAAAATTATTTTTTGCTTAAGAAACTTGAGAAGTAGTTTGGACAAGTTTAAAAACTTATTTTGATCATTGAGCATCTAAGACTTAAGTCCATAGTAAGAATTGTTATTATACCTTATGAAATTTGCCAAGAGCTTGAACCAAAGACTTTTATCCAATGATGCTTTAGCTTGATCAACATCTTTGCCTTCTTGCCATTATGGTTTGTCTTCATCAAAACAAATTTCATTGGGAGGCTTAATATTACATTCTCCCCCTTTTTGATGATGACAAACAATCTTCCTTGATGTGTTGTTATTTCCAAAAAAAGACTTCTCCCCCTAAGATGTATAACTCCTCATTTGCATAAGAAGCTTTGTAATCATTTGGATTTGCTCATCTTGAAGGATTCTTTGTACCTTAAAAGTTTAAGACAAGGAAATACACAAGCATAAAGTATAACATCCTTCCCCCCCTTTGACATTATAAAAAAGAAGGGAAAGATGCATAAAAAATGGACAAAATACATATAATAATATTGAAAGCTTAACCATAATATTCATTAAATATAACAAAACATAGTCATAGAGACATACAAGTCATAATAGAAAACTAGGACAAAATAATAAACACAATAAAAAGTAACACAGACGGGCATAATTCATGGTTGGTTCATGTAGGTGTAATCAATTTGCACATAAACAGAAACCATAGAAAACTGAAACATACAGTGAGCAATCAATTTGCACAATGGCGCAATCGATTGCATCAGCCAAACAGGTACCAAAAAAACACAATTTTCTTGAAATAACCATATCTTAACTCACATAACATCTTAAGGTAACATATGGACATGAATTTTTCACATAAAAATGTGTTAAAAACATAAATATTACAAAGACATTTTTTGAAAGCATAAAGAAGGATAGAATGCACCTTAGACGTCATGTTCATCCAAAATACCAAGTTCTCGTCGAATTTTGTAAAACGGTTCTCTTGCCAAAGGTTTTGTGAAGATATTGGCAAGTTGATTATGAGTATCTACAAATTTGACTTAGACGTCTCCTTGAAGCACATGATCAAGAAGAAAATGATGTCGTATGTCGATGTGTTTGGTTCTTGAGTGCATGACCGGATTCTTTGTAATATTTATCGCACTTGTATTGTCGCACCATAGAGGAATGCATCCTAGATCGAGTTCTTAGTCACGAAGTTGTTGCTTGAACCATAATATTTATGCACAACAACTACCCGCTGCAATATATTCTACTTCGGCCGTGCTAAGAGCAACGCATTCTTGTTTCTTGCAAGCCCATGATACTAATGCATTTCCAAGTATGTGACAAGTACCACTTATGCTTTTTATATCAGTTTAACAACCTGCATAATCCGCATCAGAATAACCAACTAAATTGCAAACACTACCTTTAGGATACCATAATCCAACATTCGTTATTCCTTTGAGATACTTCATGATCCGTTTTACCGCCATGAGATGTGATTCCTTTGGATTTGCTTGAAAGCGAGCACATAGACAAACACTAAACATTATGTCACGACTTGCAGTCAAATACAATAAAGATCCAATCATACCTTGATATTTTGTAATATCTCTAGAGACACCTGATTCATCTTGATCAACATAGGTACCGGAACCCATTGGAGTAGTCATTGCTTTACAATTATCCATGTCAAATCTTTTCAACAATTTCTTGCAATACTTGGATTGGTTGATGAAGATCCCATCCTTTAATTGCTTGATTTGGAGTCCAAGAAAATAATTCATTTTTCCCATCATGGACATCTCAAATTCTCCTTGCATCATTGCTGAAAATTCTTCACACATTTCTTTATTTGACGAACCGAAGATTATATCATCAACATAGACTTGAAATAGAAAAGTGTTACCTTTAATTTTCTTGATAAATAACGTCTTTGTCAACTTTACCTTTTTCAAAGCCTTTTTCGCATAAGAAGTTACTTAGTCGATCGTACCATGCCCTTGATGCATGTTTCAAGCGATAGAGAGCTTTTCTTAATTTAAAGACATGAGATGGATTCTTGAAATCTTCGAACCCTGGGGGTTGCTTGACATAGACTTCTTCATTGATATATCCATTCAAGAATGCACTCTTGACATCCATTTGGAAAAGCTGAAAATTTAATGAACAAGCATAAGCAAGTAAAAGACGAATAGCTTCTAACCTTGCAACCAGAGCGAAAGTTTCTTCAAAATCGATTCCTTATTCTTGATTGTAGCCTTGTGCAACCAACCTTGCTTTATTCCTAACAATTATACCATTTTCATCAAGTTTGTTCTTGAACACCCATCTTGTTCCAATGATGTGTTTGTTGCTTGGCCTAGGGACAAGTTCCCAAACTTGATTCCTTTCAAATTGGTTTAACTCTTCTTGCATAACAATAATCCATTGGCCGTCGCCTAAGGCTTCATCAACTTTGGAGGGTTCAATTTGAGAGACAAATGCCATCTTTAGACAAGCATCTTTAAGGTTTAATCTTGTTGTAACACCTTGACTAATATCACCAATGACTTTATCGATAAGATGATATCTATGAGTTCTCCATTCCTTCGTTAGATCATTGATATTTGATTCTTGTTGAGATACTTCTTCTTGTTGAATCGATTGATCCTTATTGACATCTTTGGAAGTATTTTTTTGAGGAACTTCTAATATTTCATCATCATCATCATTATAAACAATATCATCCTCCTTAGAGGGGTTAGATTCATCAAAAGATACATGCATTAATTCTTAAATTGTTAAATTTCTTTTGTTATAGATTCTATATGCCTTACTAGAAAGAGAGTAGCCAAGAAAAATACCTCCATTGGATTTCTCATCAAACTTACCAAGGTTATCTTTGTCGTTGTTTAAGACAAATCATTTGCAACCGAAGATGTGAGAGAAAGCAATGTTTGGTTTCCTCCCTTTGAAGAGTTCATAGGGATTTTTCTTCAAGATTGGTCTTATGTTAACTCTATTGCTAACAAAACACGTCGTGCTTACCGCATCTGCCCAAAAATATTTTGGAATGTTTGAATCGCTAAGCATCGTTCTTGCAAGTTCTACAAGAGACCTATTCTTTCTTTCCACCACTCCATTTTGTTGAGGAGTCCTTGGTGCCTATAAGTTGTGAGATATTCCATGTTCTCCATAAAATTCTTCAAAGAGAGCATTTTGAAATTGTCCTCCATAATCACTTCTTATGGAGGCAATTGTTAGAGACTTCTAATTTTGAATTTGCTTAGCATACTTCTTGAAAGCATTGAATGCATCACTTTTCTGCACTAAAAAGAATGTCCAAGTATATCTAGAGAAATCATCAACAATAACCAATACATATACATTACCTCTGAAACTTCTTGTTCTTGATGGACCAAAGAGGTCTATATGCAACAATTGTAGTGACCTTGTAGTAGACACCACATTCTTAGATTTGAAAGTTGATTTTGTTTGTTTCCTTTTTTAACAAGCATCACAAAGTATATCTTTGACAAATTTTATCTTAGGCAATCCAATAACAAGATCATGCTTGATTAATTTATTCAAGTGTTCCATGTGAATATGAGCAATTCTTTTGTGCCTAAGCCATGAATCATCGTTGTTCGCCATGAGACATTTTGACTTCAAAGATGGATCATCAAGGGAAATCATAAATATATTATTAATTATTTTACCTTTAAGTATAACCTCATGTATGACTTCATCTTCTATCAAGCATTCATATTTGGTGAACTTGATCTTGAAGGCTTTGTCACATAGTTGGATAATACTAAGAAGATTGCGCTTTAGTCCTTCAACATAAATAACATCTTCAATGGATGTGAAAGGTGGTGCACTAACTTTTCCTTTGCCAAGAATTCTTCCCTTATTATTGTCTCCATAAGTGACAAAACTCTTGGCCTTTAGAACTTGATTTGAAAATTGGTTTATGTCTCCCGTCATATGCTTTGAACAACCACTATCAAGATACCATAGATTGGGAGTGGTCTTCAAGCTTACCTACAAAAAAAAATTATGTTTTATTAGGTACCCAAGTTGCTTTGGGTCCTTCATAATTAGTACCTTTCTTTACCCACACATAATACCCACTTGCCACACTAAAGTTTCTAACATAGCAAGCATTAGGTGTGTGACCTTTAATACCAGAATAAAAACAAGTAGGTCCAAAGTTACTTCTATATCTAGAAGGATAAGATTTCTTCTTAGAAGATTTTTTCTTTTTAGGATAATTATGAACCACTTTAGGTATGTTCACTTTCTCTTTAGATGATTGATCACTAGCCTTAACAAAGATAGTTTTGTTAGAACTTGGTTTTGAAAACTTTGAATATCCAAGTCCACTTTTATCATTGAAATATCTTTGTTGGCTAAGAACACCTTCCAATCCAATTTGATATTTTTCATATCTCTCAAGAACCCTTTTTAATTGGACAATTTGGAAAGAAAATGATTCACAATTTTTGCATACAAAATTCTATTTTTGTTCATCACTTAGTTTTTGTTTTTCATCTTTGAGATCTTTTTCCATAGTTTCACATTTTTCTTCTAAAGATGAAATTTGTTTCTTTTGAGATGAAATAGTTTTGTACGGAATTTTGCATTCATTTAATAGTTCATCTATAGCACCTTGTTCATCATTATCAAAAAGAGAAAATACATTACTAACCTCATCATCTTCACTATCGGAATAGTGTGAGGCCATCAATGCTAGATTTTCACTTTCGTCACTGTCGGAATCGGACGAAGAACTTTTCTCATTATCCTGCCATGCAACATAGGCCTTTTTGTTCTTAAAATCCTTTTTGCCTTTGTAGCCATATTTCTTGGAGAGTTTTAGACAATCCGACTTTATATGACCTTGCTTACCGCATTCATAACATGTGACTTCTTGTGTTGATGTGGAAGCTTCCTTTTTCTTGAATTGTTTCTTTATTTTTTGCATGAGAAAAGGATTTGTCATTTCTACCAAAGAACTTACCAAGCCTTTTAACAAGAAGCATGAAATTTTCACCTTCTTCTAGATTGTCTTCCTTTTCAACTTCCTTGGAATCAATCTTTAAAGCAATATTCTTGGATTTCTTCTCTTGATTTTCATGTTTTTCAAGTCTTCCGAGTTCCGTCTCATATTCTTGAAGTTTTCCAAACAATGTTGGGGACGTCATTGTAGAAAGACTTTTCTTTTCAGAAATTGCCGTTACTTTTGGTTGACATTCCCTAGTTAAAGATCTAAGCACTTTCAGATTTAATTCATCATTAGTTAAAATCTTACCAAGAGCACTTAGATGATTTGTCAAGTGCACGAATCTTTTCTGCAAGTCAAGGATGGATTCTCCGGGCTGCATTCGAAATAACTCGTATTCTTGACTTAAAGTATTTAATCTTGATCTTTCAACTTCAATGGTTCCTTCATGAGTTTCTACCAAGGTATCCCATATTTCTTTCGTCGTTTTGCATGCCGAGACACGAAATAATTCATCCATGCTAAGTGCACCTTGAAGAAGATTGATTGCCTTTTTATCATAGATGACCTTTTCTTATCATCTTCACCCCCATGAAGTTTTAGGATTTGATGAACCAACACCGTTGACAACCGTTATAGGAACAAATGGACCATTTTCGACGATATTCCATATTTCTTCTCCCTGTGCTTCTAGATGTGCCTTCATGCGTATTTTTCAGAAGTCAAAGTATTCACCATAGAATAGAGGAGGCTTGTTGTTACTACCACCATCTCTAAAAACCGGATTTTGATTTGCGAAAGCCATACTGGATCTTTTAGGAACATGTTACCTATAACCTGCTCTGATGCCAATTGTAAGTACGAAGTGCGCCTAAGAGGGAGGGGGTGAATTAGGTACTTTAAAATTTTTCTGGTTTTAGTGATAATGATATTATTTTTCTGGTTTATGGTGTTTATGAAAGTAGTAAAGTGCAGAAAAATAAAGAGACACAAGAGAGTTATCCTGGCTCCCCTCACAGTCCGAGAGTACTCTAGTCCCCTTTCAACATGAAAGAAATTTCCTTATAGTTGACAACTTATACAAGAACTACCAAACACCAAGAACAATCCTCTTGGACCAAGAACAATCCTCTTGGATTTTCACTATGTCAACAATGAGAACAATTCTCTCAAGGTGACCTACTTATTTCCAACAATCCTGGAAAAACAAGAGTACAAAAATCAATAATCTTATTTCCAACAATCCTGAAAAATAAGAAAGTGTACAACAATATTTTGAATGAGTAGATATTATGCAGCCTTTTTTTCACAATCGTAAATATGTTTCTTTCACTATGTGTCATATCATATTACTTCCTTATAGAATAGAGGGGTTATGATTTTTCAAAGCAGAACAATTAATGCAATTTATAGGATATGTATACAGTTTCTATATAAATATTTGTTATAATATTAATAAATTATGAAAGGATTAATTATTAAATATATTTTTTAAAATAATTGTAGAGAATGGATAAATAAAAGTATATGTAAATATATTTAAATGATAAAATAAAATATTTAAAAAAAAATTAATTATTATTTTTCGAAAAAGTTATCAATTTAAGTTTTTTAACTTCTATAAGATTAAGTAGATTGAACTATACATTAAAACAATAAACTAGTAAGAAACTCGTGTTGTCGCACGGGTCTGGTCGGATCCTTATATTACATAATCTAATTTTGACTTGTAAATAAACTTCAAACATATAAAGGAAAAGGTAATATAATTCTCTGTAAATGTAGTCAATTTTGAAACAACGAGACCATCAAACAAATGAGTTAGAAATCACAATCCACAAATAATGAAAATAGATTTTAAGCTTTATAAGTCAAGACGTAAGCATCTCCATGGTAAGAATTTCATAGTTGAACAACACATATGAAGGAACCGGTCAATAACAACAACCAATCACATATATCTGCATGGAGAAATTTATCAAAGTAAGATATTAATGATTCAAACAACAATTTAATAATACAATGTATTGTGTGATCGTACTTAGCAACTAACAAAGTGATTAGAAAACCTCCTTGTATACAAAATTTGTAGTTGTAGAAGAGGGTGTATTCTCTTTGTCATGTATTAAGATTTTAAGACCACTCTTGGTTGTAACTCTTTAAATTGCCACATACAATTGTCCATGACTAAAAACAGGTGTAGGCAAATACAACCATACACTCTCAAGCGATTGACCTTGGGATTTATTAATTGTCATTGCGTAAGAGACAATGATTGGAAATTGTCTCCTAATCAACTTAAAAGGCCATGGTGACTCAGAAGGTGACACAGACATCTGAGGAATGTAGAAGATGTTACCTATATTCTTTTCAGACACAATCTTTTCCCCAATCACATGATTTACTAACCTTGTAACAATCAATCTTGTACCATTGCATAATCCATCACTTTGATCCATATTTCTCAAAAGCATAATTGGGGTACCAACCTTTAATTTGATCATATGATTTGGTAGACCTGAAGTTCTTAGTTTACTAAGAAATTATGGAGTTAGAACTTCATACGCTTCAGTATACACAGTATTCGTTCTATCAATTGAATCAAAACTCAAATACTCCTTCTCTTCTCCTAAAAAATAGAACAACATGAAATTATTAATAAATTTTTGTGAAGTCAACATGATGTATGAATATTATGTATGTATATATAGAATAAAAATTAACGTCCTTTTACCTGGTATTATGTCCAATACATAATGGTTGATTATTTCCACAACTTCAATGGTTGAGGCAAGAATGGCTTTTCCTTGTAAATATCCAACATTTTGGTAATTTTCCAACAAATTTGTATATGTGATTTCAACTATAGCTTTGATAGGATCCTCAAAATTGGATATCATTAGTTCTTGAGGAATCGTAATATCAGACAATCCATCGTTTGGTTCACATATCTTACCATCCCTAACATCTAATATCCACTTAGAAAATTCTGCCAGTTCTTTAGAACTTGTATTATCTCTTCCTTGTTGAAGTCTCATATTTTTTGTTAGTATTAAAACTTGACAATAGTACCACACATAAGATGAGCAGATGGAAGCATGAACAATATCAGAACGCCCTGCTCTTGGAACAACAGGGAGAATCTGTCGAAAATCTCCTCCAAAAACAACAACTTTCCCACCAAAAATTGTATTCGCAAGTCCTTTTTTGCTCATGACATCTTTGAGGGTCTTATCAAATGCCTCGAAGCAGTTCTTATGCGCCATAAGTGCTTCATCCCATATTATAACATCGGTTGCTTCAAATAACTCTGAATGTTCGGTGTCTTTGTCAATGTTGCAAGTAGAGGTGTCAAGGGTTGGAACGAGAATTTTGAACTTTGAATGGGAAGTTCTTCCACTTGGCAATAATAATGAAGCTATGACAGTGTGAGAACTGACTTGAGGTTTTGAGTTTGTGTTCGCAAATGTTTCGATTTCACAAGAGTCTCCACCGACTTTTTATTTTATCCTAAGGAAAGGTCAAAAAGCACAGGAAAGACCTTTGAGATGTTTTCTTGGGTTCAGGGAGTAGATTATGAAAAGGGAAGGTATTAGCACCCTTTTCATCCATGGTTATCCATGGGATCTTAGTTACTTGTTTAGATCACTTGCTTTGCTTTTCAATTGTTTGAAATGGTGCTATTCAATTGTTTATAATGATGCTTTGTGTGTGGTTTTGAAAGATGTTTTAAAAAGAGGCCATTATTGTGGAAACCTTTGTAATGATTCTTGTTTGAATGTATACAAAGGTGTTTTTGTTTTTTGAAAAGGTTTCAATGTTTGAAAGTTGGATTTTGAAATTATGTTGTGAAGTGTGTTTGAAAATAGCAAGGATGTTTTGCAAGCTTTTGATCAAGTAACTAAGAGTTATCTACCCTATTTTACTCAAAGATCTTTCTTATGTTTTTAACCCTTTTAACAGTGTTGTTTCACCATTGTATTTGGTGAACAACCTTGTGTTAGGATGTTAAACGGGACAGGCGCGGGTCATCGTATAGACCATGATAGCAATTGTGTCGAGTATCTTTGGCAATTTTCTTAAGGGCCTTGATCATTTTTGTTTAGGCAACCAAGATAGCGTCATCGAGGGACTATGATCTTTTGTTTTGTTTTTATTTTGCCAAAGTACCCAACATGCATACCATGGCCCATTTTTGAAGGCAACAAGTGGATTATAACCCTAGGGGTGCAAGTGTGTATTGTGTTTGATTTTCATGCATTCTTTGTCTTTGATTAGGTCAAACTATTTGTTAATTGGATTTTTGCATACAAACCCTAATTCTCTAATCATGGCATAATTGAAAGCGTAAAGTGCGAGAATTTAAATTCTAAGCTATTACAACATGATTATGGGGATGGGGGTACAATTTTTGAATAGGGGGTATTTGACAAGAAGTATAAACCCTAGTTACTATTACATCCAAATTGAATTTATAATGCAACAATATTTAAATATACAAAATAAATAAATATTAAGTAAAATGTATTATGCAAAAAAAAGTTTTTATTTGTTTTTGTATGTAAAGTATTTTTAATGTGAAAAAAAGTATAAAGAAATAAAATAAAAGATTAATTTTATTGTTTAAGGGATAAACCCTAATTTTCTTTAAGAAAATAAATATGTATTATTTATATACAAGAAGTATATTAATATGTACAAAAAACAATATATTGAGAAAAAAGTGTTTTTTAGTATAAATGATAATAAAAATAAAAATGTAATATTCTTGTATTTTATTCTAAGTATTTAATAAAATAAAAGTATATATATATATATATATATATATATATATATATATATATATATATATATATATATATATATATATATATATATATATATATATATATATATATATATATATATATATATATATATATATATATATATATATATATATATATATATATATATATATATATATATATATATATATATATATATATATATATATATATATATATATATATATATATATATATATATATATATATATATATATATATATATATATATATATATATATATATATATATATATATATATATATATATATATATATATATAATATATACAAAAATAAATTATATTTTATAATAATATTTTCAGTATGAATGAAATAAAAAAATAAAAGTAAAAATATCATTTACATTATTTTTTTAAGTTTTAATAAATAATATAAAGTATTAAAAATGTTTTCTATATTACAAAAATTAAAATAAAATGCTAAAAAAATGTAAAAAAATGTGAAAATATTTTTAAGCATTTTTTATATTTGGGGATAAATAAATAAAATCAGAAATGAAATAAAAATGAAAAAATAACAAAATATAAAGAAATTGGGCCAGGGGGTGTAAAACTGAAAATGGGGGTGCTAGAAGCAGAAACAAGTCAGCCCAGCCCATTTCCACTTCATCTTCTTCCTTGTGACTGAAACACGCGCACCTTGTATTCAAACTGCTAACTCCTGTATTTGTGATCTTTTGCCAAAACTCAAAATATGAAACTTGTAGAGCATTAAACCATGATTCTAGCCATATAAAAAACTTAATCTAACTCTCAAAGACCAGAGAGAATTTCTCTGGCCCTAAAATCTGACCTAGTTTTTTCAGCATGTTCATGGATGAAATTCTCTTAGCACGCTTAATATAAATGAAAACTGAGCATATGTACAGCTTCATGGCATTGAATACTACATTTTTCATTCACAAACCTAAGGCTAAATGTTCCTAAATAGAGAGATAGAAAGTGAGAAAAAACCTGTTTCAGTTGGATTCGATTAGGACAATGCAGAGCTTCTCAACAAGTTTTGAGGTGTCTGGTAGCTTGCCTGAACTTCACTTGCTCTTTTCCAATAGCTAGCTTGCCTTGAATGTCCCTGAATCAGCTCCTAGAAGTCAACCTGCACAAGCTTGAAATGAAAATGGTGAACACTGTAAATGGAGTTACAGTTGGCAATAGAGGTTTGGGATAGCTTTAGTGAGTTGAATGGAAGGTGTTTGAAGTGGAAAGGAGCAAAACGCACGAGCAAAATGAGCTATGGCACTCAAGATGCAGCAACTGCCCTGTTTTGCAAGTTTTTGGTGTTTTTGGTGTACAAGGGTGTTTTAGAGGTTGATAGCTCGTGTTTCTGACTTAGTGTAATGTGAGAAACTTGTTTTGAATGTTGACCAGAGTTGAATCTATCAGATATGCAAGTTGTGTTGTCTTTTACAAGTTTCTTGGTTTTGAAGTAAGAAATGAGAGTTGACAATGCTATGGATGTACTGGCTTGTACTCTGGCTGCTCAAAGTGGTTGAACTTTGCCTGACATTAGGGAGCCTTGTTTGCAGCAAAGGGCTTGGTGTATGGCTCAAGAAATGCAATTTGACATAAAGCATGCTTTATGTAAATGGAAGTGCTACCTTTATGCCATAAATGGATTTATTCATTGTGCCAAGCTTTGTTAATCAGAATAAGACCAATGTCCAATGTATTTGCATTTAATTAAGGAGTGTGAATTGGTTTAGAGACCTGTAATCAAGTACAAAGCTAGTTTGGACAGATTTTGCAACTTGTGTCAACATGAAAATGCCATGGATCAAAGTGAGTTTTTGCCAACTTCAAGCATTCGATTCTCCCTAACCACGAATGTGTTTTAGGAGTTCTTGGAAAATTTGGAAATCTTGCAACATGCTCTATAATCCATATTTGAAATTCAACTTGATACTCCAAGTGGAACTATGTGAAAAATGGCCAAGAAGATGGGTCAAAATCCTACCTAAACTAGGGCAAAATTTCTCTAAGTTCCTACCTAAACTAGGGCAAAATTTCTCTAAGTTAAAAGTTTTAGGGACCCTTGTTCCAAAAATCATAACTTGAGATCCAAGCTTATTTTGAGAAAACTTTGTGAATCAAAGTTGTAGACTTTGTGGAGGAATACAACTTTCATGTTGTAAGTTTTGTTTGAATCCATTTGCAACATGGTGAAAATGTGGGGCAAAGTTAGGAAAAATTAAGAAAATTTCATAACTTAGAAAATTTCTAAGTTATGAAAATTTTCAATTTCAAACCCTAATTTGCAATTTTGGGTTTCTTGATGAACAAGTTTCATAATTTGACACATCTTGATGAAAAATGACCCTTGGCACTTGATTTTGACCAAAAAGTCAAAGTTTGACTTTTCAGTGTACATTCAAATTTTGATCAGTTGACTGAAAAATTCATCTGTCAATCCAATGCATTTGAGATCTTTTGAACTTGTTGAATAAGTCAAGATGATGCCCTTGAGTCCTTGAGTCCATGTTTGAGCTTAAATTTCCATTGGCTAGGTCAAACAGTCAAAAATTGCCTTTGTACAATCAAAACCCTAAAAATGACCATTTTGCCCTTTTGGTGATCTGATCAAATTTCTTGTGGATTTATGGTCCAAACTTGATCAAATGGTTCATATGAGTTCATAATGTTGATGTGGGTCAAAAATCATGAGGTTTGACTGTAAATTGGCCACAATTGACTTTTTCCCCAATACAACTGATTTCTAGGTCAACTCTCCAATTGACTGGGCAAATATTTGATTCAAGGCTCGAAACTTGGTATGGGTAAACTTATGAGTCCAAATGAAGCATGAAAGTCAATTTGGGCATTGTAAGTCCAAAAATCCCTGTGCAAACTCAAACCCTAATTTAGGTCAACAGTGCAAGTAGGTGTCTTGAGCAGAGCAAACCCTAACTTGATCTTGAATTCCAAGAGTCTTGTGATGAGAAATGTTGATAAAATGAGAGAGCAAATTTTTGGGTACAACAGTTTCCCCTGTTCAATCTTATTGAACCTGAAGAGTTAGATTGGCAAGTTTTGCCTTTCGTGACTCGAAGGTAAAAGAGGATTGGACACCAGAGTGCCCATAAATTTGCACTCGTCAAAATATTGTTGAGGGAATGGGCTTAAATATACCATTTGGAGATGGTAGAATCTTGCTGGAAATGGGCTTAAAGATGCGATCTAAGAGTTGTTTGTTGAAAATCAGTAGAATGAACATCAGAATGGTATCCGTATTTGGAACGTGTCTGAGTTGTAACTGTGTTTGATTTTTGAATGAATACCAGAATGACTGTCGTGACTGGAGTGTATCTGTATTCTGAATGGGTAACAGTGAAACATCTGTGTATGGAGCAACTGGGTGCTGGGGATAAGTTCTGAATGAGTGGCAGAATGGCAACCGTGTCTGGAGCGTATCTGGATTGTATCCAAAATTGAGATATGTATGAGTAGCAGAATGACTTTCGTGTCTGGAGTGTATCTGAAACTGTAACTGGGATCTGAATAAGTGACAAAATGACTTCTGTGATGACTGCATTGAGGAGAATCAAACTTCTGGTGTAAGGGCCAGAATGGCATTCGTGTTTAGAGCGTATCTGAACTTGAAGTTGATAGTCGAATCTGAATGAGAAATAGAATGACCGCCGTGTCTGAAGCGTATCTAGTCTGTATCGGATTGCTGAAGTCTGAATGAGTAGTGGAATGACCGTCGTGTCGGAGGTGTATCCACACTGTATTTTGACTTGAAATTCTGAATGAGTAATAGAATGACCGCCGTGTCTAGGGTGTATCCATACTGTATCTGAAATCTCTGAATAGTTGTTAATGATAGCTTTTTAATCTTATCCTAAAAAAGGGTAAAATGTTAGCTAAAACACAAAGTCATGTTGCATGCTATGTATGATGCAATAGAATATGTTTCATCAATGTTTATGATATATAAATGTAATGGATGTGCATGTAAGATAATTAGCGGTCTTGCTGAGAAAATAAATCCTTGATAGCTGGAGACAATGAAATCCTTGACTGCTGCCGGGGAAAGTGAATTCCTGACCGATGCTGAGGATTCAAAAATCTTTGATTGTTGAAGATGAGAAATCTTGGGACCACTGCTGAGGATTGAAAATCCTTGGTGACTGGTGGGGATTAACAGGAGCTTTGACAACTTCAGCGGGGAATGAGAATCCATCATGACTTTCCTGGGAAAGATAAGGAAAAATTCGACAATCTCTACTGGGGAATCAAAACTTGGGAGGCTTCAAATGGAGAACAGGAACTAGAATCTTCGTTCTGTTGGGAAATAGCTCTGCGGGGAGAGTGTTTACTCTGCTTGGGAAATCAAGAACTTGGGTTGTATGCCAATCTACTGGGGAATCCTAGTTAGGGATAAGACAAAGAGTTAACTGTTGATTGATTCTCGGACTCTTGAGATAACCTGCAAGGGAAATTGGGGAAAACTGAATGGTTCCCGCTGGCGATTGATAGTTGGAAATTTGACTTCACTGGGGAAGAAGGTTTAGAGTATTCTAGCTCCGCTGGGGATATATATTTCAGGGTTTTCGGGCTCCACTGGGGATCGGGAGTTTGGAGACTTAACTCTGATAGGAACTTTGAAACTTAACTCCGCTGGGGAATAAAGTTTAGAATACACTGGCTCCGCTGGGGATCTTGAAATTTAAACTCCGCTGGGGATGTATACTCCAAGGTTTTAGCTTTGTTGAGGATCTGAATGACATACTGTAGGGGATTTCTTCTTGAATAGCCTAAAGACGTCTGCCTACCCTTTCAACCCACCAGTAATTATCATTTCTCATTTTGTTTTATTTGTAAGCAGTGATTATATTCAAATGCATATGCCTATTTAACAAAACATTGGACATTTTCAAATAAAACATAAGTGTAAAAAGAAAGAAATGGCAAGCAAATTTTTGCACTTTGAAGTATTTTTGTATTAACTTTTGTAAGTATCTTTATACAAAGGAGACAGACATCCTAGTAAGAGAATGTTGTCGTAAAATTGAGAAAATTTTTATACAAAAGAAAGATGGCTATGTGCAATAATTCCATGGGGTTCCCATTTTGCTATAGCCCTCATAACTCTGAGTATCTCGTCTATTTGCTGCTTCGTCTGCCGATGATTGGATTGATCAGAAGCTTGGGGCTTGTTGGTGAAGAGATTGTCCTTAAAGTGATCCGATGAGACATAGTCATACGCTTTAATTCCCTAATTTTTTCCTGGACCGCCCTTTCGGGTTTTTAGTCCACCGGGAAACCCTTTTTTGCCCAAGTCGGCCTTTCGGGTTTTCAACTTGCCGGGTGTACAGATTTTTCTTGTTTTATCCCTAATTTTTGCCTGAACCGCCCTTTCGGGTTTTCTATTCACCGGGATGCCCATTTTTGCCCAAGTCGCCCTTTCGGGTTTTCAACTTGTTGGGTCGTTTTATACGTAGTATCTTTTGACTATGTCTGCGTTCGCAGGGTGCGGTAGGTCGTCGTCGTCCATGGTGGTTAGAATCATTGCCCCACCAGAAAATATGTTCTTGATCACAAATGGTCCTTCGTAAGTAGGAGTACACTTGCCCCTGGGATCACTTTGCGGCAAGATGATCCACTTGATTACCAGATCTCCGACTTGATATACCTAACGTATGACTTTCTTGTTGAAATCCTTGATCATCTGTTTCTGATACATCTGACCATAACAAACAGCAGTAAGTCGCTTCTCGTCGATCAAATTAAGTTGGTCAAGCCGAGTCTGAATCCAATCGTCTTCACTCAAACCAGCGTCCTTCAGGATCCTCAAGGAAGGAATCTGAACTTCCATAGGTAAAACAGCTTCCATGCCATATACCATAGAAAATGGGGTTTCCCCTGTTGAAGTACGTGTCATGGTACGATACCCGTGCAGAGCAAACAATAACATCTCATGCCAGTCCTTGTAGGTGACTGTCATCTTTTGAATGATCTTCTTGATATTTTTGTTCGCGGCTTCAACAGCACCGCTCATCTTTGGCCGATAGGGAGATGAATTATGATGATAAATCTTGAACTGCTGGAACAGAGCGGTGATCATAGTGTTATTCAAATTTTTTCTGGCTTCCGTGATAATCCTGTCAGGTATACCGTACCGGCATATGAGATTCTGCTTAATGAAGAGGGAAACCACATTCTTTGTAACGGAGGCGTAGGAAGCTGCTTCGACCCACTTGGTGAAGTAATCAATAGCTATCAGGATGAAGCGATGTCCATTGGATGTCGTAGGCTTGATCTCCCCAATCATGTCGATGCCCCATATTGCGAATGGCCAAGGAGCCGTTAGAACGTTGAGAGGAACAGGAGGAATATGTACCTTGTCAACATAGACTTGGAATTTGTGACAAGTATGGGAATGTTGATGACAATTAGCTTCCATGGTAGACCAATAGTAGCCTGCCCTTAGAATCTTCTTAGCCATCGTATGTCCGCTTAAGTGGGTGCCAAATGTGCCATTGTGTATTTCGGTCATGATCAACTCTGCTTCAATCTTGTCCACACAACGAAGTAGAGCACAATCATGGCTGCGCTTATAAAGGACACCATTGCTCAGGAAGAAACTGGCAGCAAATCTCCTTAAGAACTTTTTGTCATTGATGGAAGCTCCTTCAGGGTATTCTCGAGTCTGGAGATACCTTTTGATTTCATGAAACCAGGGTTGTTCCACTACTTCTTCGGTATTAATCTCATGACACTGCACAGGTTCGTCCATTCACTCAATGGTGATTTGGGGAGCATCATTATCCCAATTGAGTTTAAACATGAGAGACATTGTAGCCAGAGCATCTGCTAGCTGATTTTCTTCTCGCGGGAAGTGCTCGAAGGTAATCTGCTTGAAATGAGGCAATAATGTCAGGACATGTTCTTTGTATGGGATAAGATTAGGATGTTTAGTGTCCCACTCTCCTTTGACTTGACTGATAACCAGAGTTGAGTCCCCAAATACAACCAAAGATTTGATTCCCAAGTCTATAACAGCTGAAGCAAAGTCGGGAAGTGAAGGGTGTATGGCAACCTTCCAGAGAGATAAGTATCGCACCGATACCGTTGCCAAGTGCATTTGAAGCACCATCAAAGTACAGGGTCCATCGGGATCCTTGTTCAGGTCTGTCATACGGTCCGTTACCTTCAATGTTGTCCAATGTCATGATGTCCTCGTCAGGGAAGTCGAATCTCATAGATTGGTAATCTTTGACGGCTTGATGAGCTAGATGGTCAGCTAGTACACTCCCCTTTATAGCTTTTTGGGTTGTATACTGAATATCATACTCTGTCAGGATCATTTGCCGTCTAGCGATTCTTCCAGATAAAGCAGGCTTCTCGAAGATATACTTGATCGGTCCATTTTGGAAATCAGCAAAGTGGTATGAGTCAACATATACTGCCTTAGCCGGCGAGCAGCCCATAACAAAGCGCAACTAGTTTTCTCAAGTAATGAGTAGCGAGTCTCACAGTCGGTAAAATTTTTGCTAAGGTAATAAATGGCATGCTCTTTTCGACCAGACTCGTCATGTTGGCCCAGTACGCACCCCATTGAATTATCCAAAACAGTCAGATACATGATTAACGGCCTTCCTTCGACGAGTGGCATCAAAATAGGAGGTTCCAGTAAATACTCCTTGATCTTATCAAAAACAACTTGACAATCATTGTTCCATTCAATCACCTGATCTTTCTTCAACAGCTTGAAGATTGGCTCACAGGTGGATGTTAGGTGAGAGATGAACCTCACAATATAGTTTAAGCGTCCCAAGAAACCTCTAACCTCCTTTTCAGTGCGGGGGGCAGGCATTTCTTGTATAGCTTTTACTTTAGCAGGATCAACCTCAATGCCTTTGTTGCTGATGATAAATCCCAAAAGTTTACCAGACCTGACTCCAAAAGTGCACTTGCTTGGGTTCAGTCTGAGCTTATATTCCTTCAATCTGACAAACAACTTTTGCAGATGGTCAAGGTGTTCTTCTTTTGTCTGTGAACGGGCTATCATGTCGTCTACATAGACTTCAATCTCATGATGTATCATGTCATGAAACAAAGCTACCATAGCACGTTGATAGGTTGCCCCGACATTCTTCAGTCCAAATGGCATCACTTTGTAGCAGAAGGTACCCCACTGTGTAACAAAAGTAGTCTTCTCCATGTCTTCGGGGGCTATTTTGATCTGGTTGTATCCCGAGAATCCATCCATGAAGGAAAATACCTTGTGTTGAGCTGTGTTGTCAACCAAGATGTCAATGTGTGGCAGTGGAAAATCATCTTTAGGGCTAACCCTGTTTAAATCCCGATAGTCCACACACATTCTGACTTTGCCTTCCTTCTTAGGCATGGGCACAATGTTAGCAACCCATTGTGGATAGGAAGTAACAGCCAGAAATCCAGCATTGAATTGCCTCATTACCTCAGCTTTGATCTTCTCAGACATGTCGGGTCTCATTCGGCGGACTTTTTGTTTGATCGGTGGACAGTCTTCTCTTGTAGGGAGACGGTGAACCACAATGTCTGTGTCTAGTCCCGACATGTCTTCATAGGACCAGGCAAAGATTTCAACATATTCATTCAATAACTGCACTAAGCGCTCTTTGACACTTGGTTCCAGGTTGGCTCCCACCTTAACCTCTTTCTTGTCTTCCTCTGTTCCCAAGTTGATGGTCTCTAGTAACTCTTCATGGGGCAGAATAGCCCTCTCTTCTTGTTGCAAAAGTCTGGCTAACTCTCCTGGCACTTCATAGTCTTCGTCAACTTCGTACTCAGCATGATTGACCAAATCTTCAGAGTCACCGAAGGCTAAATCAGAATAGTCACCCATGGATACAGAGTGGATGGGTACCTGCATTTTGTGAGTGTGGGTGTGTGTAAGGGATATCCATCCTTAAACAAAACAAAATGTAAAAGGAAAGAAAATGACAACAACAGTTTATAGATGAAAACGTCCAATGATTCATTAAACATGGCATATGATAATGAAGAAATCAAGCCCTTACAAATGGACCTATATGCCCCGGGTAAGGCATAAGGTGAAAATAGTGTATGAATTGTTTAAATATTACAGAACAAAATAGGAAATTGTTCAAAGATAAATTACTCGTTGATGAAAGTGATGGGAATAAAGTCCTTTGATTCCCAGTTGCTTAATCCTCCTTTGACGGTCGGAAAGATCCAATCTTCAAAGTTGTCTTCTTTATCATCATCTTCTAAGGCATTAATTCCATGGTGAGTGATTTTTACGGGTGGTCCTCCAGCCCTGGAGCGACGCACAACTTTATGGCCAGCAGCCGTAAAACCTAGTCCGAACTTGTCCGTCTTGTGAGGAAAATCAGGCAGTTGCCCCCATACTGTACTCCTTCCTTCTCTGATTACAGCCTCCGCATCTTTGAGGCATGCCATCCTAGACACAGGCTTGGAAATGATAGGCTTATCAGTCATTGTCTTTGCAACTGCGACTTCGAGAGGAACCTCTTCAAAATGTTGGAAAGACGTTTCTATGAATTCGCCATCCAACTCCACATAGCGGAAGGAGTTGAGGTGACTTATCATGTACTCTTCCTCACCGTGCATCGTTATAATCTTACCCTGTACTGGATACTTTAGCATTTGGTGTAAAGAGGACGTGACCGCCCCAGCATTGTGGATCCACGACCTTCCCAACAAGCAAGAATATGAAGGACGGATGTCCATCACATAAAAGGTAGAGTTGAAAATTTATGTGCCCACTTTGATAGGAATGTCCACTTCTCCATGAACTATTCTCTTAGAACCGTCGAAGGCTCTAACAACGATGTTACTAGGCTTCAGGGTCAAACCTTCGCAGTCTAACCTATCCAACGCCTTCTTCGGTAGCACATTCAAAGATGAACCTGTATCCACCAGGACATGGGCAAGTGTGGTTCCCATGCATTCTACTGAGACATGCAGCGCATCGTTGTGCTTCCTTCCCTTAAGGGTCAAATCAACATCAGAAAAACCAAGACCATTATCAACAGTAAGGCTAGCCACGCACTCTTGAAACTGGTCAGCCGAAGTTTCTTGAGGCACATGAGCTGTCTTTAGAAATTTGATTAAGGCCTTAGCATGAGCCTCAGAGCAGAGTAGGAGAGCCAACATGGATATTTTGGAAGGGGTATGCCCTAGCTGTTCCATGACATCGTAGTCGCTCTTCTTGATTATCTTTAAGATTTCTTCCATCTCTTTCTGGGTGGTCTCGGGGATAACCACAGTATGAGCCTTCGTCCTGATAGGCGCTTCTAGTATCCCCTTACCTTTATTGGAAGTAACATCAGAGGGTCCAGCTTCGGGTACATCAACTTCTTCAATTATCGGACTTTGCACAGATGGCTTGATAGGCACAAAAACTCTCGAGGGTCCGAAGACTGCTCATGGAGGAGCAATCTCCAGAGAAAATATCCTTCCGCTGCGAGTTATCTTGCTCGTTCCCGCAATATTCCCTATATCGTGGGTTTCATCATCGGAATTCTCTTGGACTGATTCAATCTGTTTGACACCATGGTAGAAGATTTCACCTCCGTAGTTCCATGGTATCGTCTTGTTAGATTTATACGGGACATTCCCCGACATGGTGATTTTTAATGGCACAAACTTAGGATCAAGCATAATCTTGACAGGCCTTTTGCAGGCCTTGGTAAGATTGTCGGAGATGGTTATTATTGCAATGTCATTGGTTGAAGTAACAAAGGTAGCAGGAGTATTAGGAGTGATAGTATCAAAAGGAGTCTTTTGAAAGAGTATCTCTTGGGTATCCATCAGGCGTTGGATGCCTGATTTCAAAAGTGGGCAGTCAGCTCGCAAGTTTAAACAAAAGTAACAGTCTTTTCCACAGCCTGGGAATATCCCGGCTCTCATCAAATTCACTTTAATCACTGGTAACGGAGTCAAAAGGTCTGCAACATTGGTAACATGAAGATCTTCCATAACGGCATGAACATTATGGCCGTGCTTGGGCATTGGGGCAGAAATCACATTCGGCTTTTCGGGCGCATCGAATTCTACCTCCTTGGCGTCAATCAAGTCTTGGATTTTGTTCTTAAGAGCCCAACAGTTGTTGGTATCATGCCCTACACTGTCAGAGTGGTAAGCACATTTTGCATTGGAGTGATAATATGGAGAAGAGGTATTAGGGTTCTTCGGTGCTTCTTTTAAATTGGTGAGATTCAGTTTTAACAGATGAGGGAGGACTTGAGCTGGTGTCATGTTGATTCGGGTGAATTTCTGTTGTGGCCTTTCTACCCTTTGCTGATTAGACCTTGGCCGATTGCCTCGAGGTGGATCGGTTGAAGAGTTTTGGATCATCACAGCCTCCACCGTTGGTCGACGCTCGATTCTTCCTTGATTTCTTTGATTGTGAACCACAAAAACTTCCTTTTTAGTTGGGAAGGTCTTCTTAATAGCATTGGAAGCGGAGGCATCTTTCTGAATTTTACCATTTTTAATGCCGGCCTCGACCCTTTCACCGGTCAGAATTAATTCGGTAAATCCTGCAGAGGAACTCCCGATTAAGTGATTGAAGAAAGGGCCAGACAGGGTCCCTAAAAACATGTCAACCAGCTCTCTATCCGACAATGGTGGTTGCACCCTTCCAGCCAAATCCCGCCACTTCTGGGCGTACTCCTTAAATCCCTCATTAGAAGCCATACCCATACTCTGTAGCTAAGTACGAGTAGGCACTAAATCTGCATTGTATTGGTATTGTCGGTAGAAAGCAGCAGCTAAATCTTCCCAATTATGAACATCCGATCTCTCGAGTTGGTAGAACCAGTCCAATTGTGTGCCTGACAAGCTATCTTGGAAAAAATGGACCCAAAGATCCTTATCAGATGAGTGGGGTTGGATCTTTCTTACGTAGGATCTCAGATGCATCTTCGGACACGACAAACCGTCATACTTAGCAAATGTAGGAACTTTGAACTTGGGAGGAATGACGATCCCTGCGACCAACCCTAGTTCTTCGAAATCTAAACCAGGTACCCTTTGCAACTCCATGGCTGCCAACCGATCCTCAAGAATTTTAAATTTATCATCCACCGGGGGATATTGCTGTTCGGAGTAATCTTCTTCCTCTTCCTCTTCTTCTTCTTCAACTTCAGATTCAGAAGCCATGGCAACTCCTTTACCTTTACCAACCCCTTCGTCGGACGTTGAGGGAAATTCCAGAACTCTCCTAGCCTGATGCTCAAATCTCCTTCCCATAGTGGCTACTCCAACTCTTTTCTTTTTCTTCCTTTCTGGTTCCTTCTCTTTATCTAACAGTGCTTTTAAGTCCTCTTGACCCTTTGCTAAGGTCATGAGAAGTTGCTGGAATTGCGAATTCTATGCTTGCAGATCCTTCTTGCTGAAATAAACAGCAGAAAGATAAGGAAACCTAGTGTGAAGACATGTTTATGCATATGATGAATGATATATTATTCATGTAATGCATTCAAGGATTTAGAATTTCAAATTTGTCTCAAACAAAAAAGAACACACGTCATATTAAGAAGAAATTTGTTAGTACATAAATGCCCCATGGACAAAATATTACAAAATTCTTAATGTAAAAAGACATTGTGCATCCTCTTTGGTGCGATGTAAGTGTTGAGAGTCTCCTCCTCGTGAAATCGGCGGGTAAGTTCCAAAACCTTCTTCTCACTGGCATATAAGCTGGCTTCAAAAGTATTCCGTTCTTCTTTGAGTTGGATCTAACTCCTTTGTAATTCTTCCAATGATGTAGGCATGTCAGGATGTAGGAGGGTTTATGGAACCTCTCCTTCCATAACAGGCTCTTTGATCACAGGGAGAATGTGAGGGTATGGCATCATAAGATTTTGGGCGCGGGTTCGTACCCACTTGAGATAAGGCTCAAGGGGGATGGAGTTCTTGTGCCCCAGTGTCTTACTACACTTTGTTGGGCATCCTCCAAGCTCGGATAAACCTTTGTCGAAGTCCTTGCGCGTCGTTGTGAAAGTCAAAAACTAGGTCAGGAATCAGCATATCATGAGGGCCATCCCTCTAAGCATACCCAAATTGTCTTATGGCTAAACATGGGTTGTAGGTGATGCCTCCCCTAATGCCAAGTAGTGGGACATTACGGAATTCCCCACAACGATCAATGATGATGACATTTTCTTTGGACCGAGAACACCAATGAACATCAGAATGCATGAGGGTCATCAATCGTTGTGACCACCTTAAACCCTGCTCATTCTTCAAAACTGTTTGGGGAAGGTGAGAAATAAACCACCTTGCTAGAAGAGGAGTACAACACATGAGAACACCTCTTTTCCTCATTGTTCGTGTGTAAAATGAGTGTAGGATGTCCCCAAGCAATGTAGGCACAGGATTCTGAGATATGAAAATATTGACAGCATTCATATCTATAAGCTGATCAGGGTTTGGGAACAAGACCAACCCATAGATGAGGAGTGCCACAATCTCTTCAAAAGCTTGTAAATCCAGAGAATTCCAGCAGTCTTGTGCCTTCTCAAACAGAAACTTTGCCAAAAAACCCTTGACACCACTTCTGGTTTCCCAATGACTTTTGATATCAGACGGTTGCAAGTGTAATGCTTGAGCAACATCTTCAGGCTTTGGTTCTTTTTCCATACCGTTGTAGGGTAGTTGATGAAGAATAGGAATTCTCAGGAGTTGAGAAAATTCCTCCAAAGTAGGTACTAGTTGATAATCAGGGAATGTGAAACAGTGGTGTAGGGGGTCAAAGAACTAGAAGAGAACTTTCACCATGTCTTCTTCAATGTTGGAGTTTACCAAGTTGATAAGTCTACCATGTCTTTCACTGAAAAGAGAATTCTCTGGAATCTTGGAAGTAAGCCCCTTGAGTTAAGGAGGGATTCTCACAAGGTTGACTTGAATTGTTTTCCCTGCGAAGAGATTCCATGACCTACAAAACAAGAACAAAGATGAAGATCCAAACCCTTGAAATGGTTAGTGGATGCAAATGATGTTTTATGATGTTCATGATGTATGCACAAGCACATGTACAAAGAAGTCACCACAAGTTCCTAGTTTCAGGCTTGCATGGTTTCATAGGTAAATACCCTCTTGAAGTTAGTTGGCTTAACCTATCCTATAAATAGTAACCCGCGGTTCTAAGGAGCTCAATATCACTGGATTATTTTCTATGTTCATTGTTTTGGTTTAGCCACTTAACTGGCGACCAAAATATTCCAAATAAAACAACCCTCAATGAGTGTAGTATCGAGTATTTACCAACTTCGGACTGCACCAAAGCAGGTCATCTCACTACCCCCTAAAAAAAGGCGAAGATGATCAAGTAAGGTTCTAAGAGTTCATTAGTGCTTTCATGACATCACTTAGCGGGCCCCCGTATTCTCTTTGATTGACTCAAAGGCTACCGATACTCACAAATATGTCTCACTAATATAGCTATTGCTTCAACCATGTCGGTATACCCCCGCACAGTTTCCACAACATATTGCTATTTACCTATGAATGTTTCCCAAATCCCGGGTAGAGGATTTCAAGCCCAAACAAGAGAACCAAATGTAAAGCAATCAAAAGCAATCAAGATAAGCATGCAAAGCGTGATCTAAAGCCTAAGGTTACTCCACTTTTAAAGGAATCCCCAGCAGAGTCGCCAGTTCCTGTGATACGGTGGGAGAGAACTGACTTGAGGTTTTTGCGTTTGTGTTCGCAAATGTTTCGGTTTAGCAAGAGTCGCCACCAACTTTTTATTTAATCCTAAGGAAAGGTCAAAAAAGCACAAGAAATATCTCTTGAGATGTTTTCTTGGGTTCGGGAGTAGATTCTGAAAAGGGAAGGTATTAGCACCCTTTTCATCCATGGTTATCCATGGGCTCTTAGTTACTTGTTTAGATCACTTGCTTTGCTTTTCAATTGTTTGAAATGGTGCTATTCAATTGTTTGAAATGGTACTTTTTGTGTGGTTTTGAAAGATGTTTTGAAAAGAGGCCATTGTTGTGGCAACCTTTATAATTATTCTTGTTTGAATGTATACAAAGGTGTTTTTGTCTTTTGAAAAGGTTTCAATGTTTGAAAGTTTGGATTTTGAAATTATGTTGTGAAGTGTGTTTAAAAATAGCAAGGATGTTTTGCAAGCTTTTGATCAAGTAACTAAGAGTTATCTACCCTATTTTACTCAAAGATCTTTCTTATGTTTTTAACCCCTTTTAACAGTGTTGTTTCACCATTGTATTTGGTAAACAACCTTGTGTTAGGATGTTATAACGGGACAGGCGTGGGTCATCGTATAGACCATGATAGCAATTTTGTCGAGTATCTTTGGCAATTTTCTTAAGGGACTTGATCATTTTTGTTTAGGCAACCAAGATAGCGTCATCGAGGAAATATGATCTTTTATTTTGTTTTTTGTTTTGCCAAAGTACCCAACATGGCATACCATGGCCCATTTTTTGAAGGCAACAAGTGGATTATAACCCTATGGGTGCAAGTGTGCATTGTGTTTGATTTTCATGCATTCTTTGTCTTTGATTAGGTCAAACTATTTGTTAATTAGATTTTTGCATACAAACGCTAATTCTCTAATCATGGCATAATTGAAAGCGTAAAGTGCGAGAATTTAAATTCTAAGCTATTACAACATGGATTATGGGGATGGGGGTACAATTTTTGAATAGGGGGTATTTGACAAGAAGTATAAACCCTAGTTACAATTTACAATGCAACAATATTTAAATGTACAATATTTAAATATACAAAATAAATAAATATTAAGTAAAATGTATTATGCAAAAAGAAGTTTTTATTTGTTTATGTATGTAAAGTATTTTTAATGTGAAAAAAAGTATAAAGAAATAAAATAAAAGATTAATTTTATTGTTTAAGGGATAAACCCTAATTTTCTTTAAGAAAATAAATATGTATTATTTATATACAAGAAGTATATTAATATGTACAAAAAAAAATATATTGATAAAAAAGTGTTTTTTAGTATAAATGATAATAAAAATAAAAATA